>VZRE01009901.1:95657-164743 GCA_013396775.1 Cephalopterus ornatus
CCCCCCCGCCCTTTTCCTTTGTTTCTATCCAGATTTATATAGAACTTTTGATTTTCTAGGTAAAAAAAAAAGAAAAAAGCAACATTGTCAAATACCAAGTATGTTTCAATAATACAGATGGTGCCATTCCATGGAAGAAACCCATAATGTTCCCCTAGAGACACCTGATCATAAAAAGGCAAAGAAAAGTCCTTCTTGAAATAGAAAAGGATTGCATGTTCCTATTAAAGTAGAAAAGATTCTGCTATCCCTGATCCAGAAAGTAAAATGACAATAGGAACTTTGTCCATAATACTGAGCATTTCTAACCCTGACAAAATTAGGTACCTCTGGAGATACAGCTGTAAAATCCGACTAGCCCAGATCTTCAAGGGCAAGAAAGTGTTGACAAAAATATTAAATGTTTTGATTATAAAAACCTCTCTTTTCCTCCAACACTAAACAACAGCCAGACAGATGACAGGATAAAAGAATTTATGCAACAAATCTTATATTGGCATGTGATTTAACATTCCCAAAAGAGCAGGCAGATTTTCAGTGGGAGTGGTGAAAGGAGCAGTTCAATACACCTAGACTGTGTGATAGTTTGGTGGGGATTTTTCAGTATATAAATGTGGCATTCATAAGAACGAAGGTCTAAAAATTAATGTATCTCAGCCCATTGCAAATGGCCTATTTTTTGCAAACTATTTTCCTCTGGAGACTTTTTATCAGCAGATTTCTAGGGAATGTATTCACCAACTCAGAATGCTCCAGTCATTTACCTCATATTTAGTACTTTTTTTTTTACCTAGCATGTGGGTTCAGTATTGCTCTGTCTAAGTAGCGTCTTCCTGCATGCGCAGATCCAGCTGAATAATCCACAGAAGGGAAACTCTTTAGCAGTCATTTTATCTTTCTAAATTTTTTTTCCACTGAAATTATATCTGTGGTCTAATCGGATTAATGTTTTCTGGGTGTTTTGTTTTGTTCTGTTTCTGTGTTTATTTGGTTGTTATTGTGGTGGTGGTTTTTTGTTAATTCTGCTGAAGGATCTGCGACAATACCTAGCAAACCTAGCTGAGCAATGCAGTGCTGACAACAATGGTGCTGACCTCCCTGTCGTCATAATTCTTGATAACCTCCACCACATCAGTTCACTAAGTGACATCTTCAATGGTTTCCTCAACTGTAAATATAATAAATGGTAGGTAGTAGCTCTTCTCTCTCCTTTCACACACATTTTGCAACTAAAACAGTAAAAGCTCTTTGTTATTTTACAAAATAAAATGTCTCATTGGAAACTTAAGACTCCCATAGGCTGTCTGCAAGGCCCTTATGTGCTTCAATAATTTTAACCCTCTTCAGCAAAGTACTTAGTTGTTGCTTCACTTCATTTACATGACTGCTGAGCTTCTCAGAGAGATGTCAATGTGCCACAAAATTTAAGTATGTACTTAAACAGTTGACTTCTCCTTTGCACCCTGTCAGATTACACAAGCTCGTTAGTACCATGAGGACATCTTATGGTAGAATAAGAATTACACTTTGTAATAGTGAAATTTTGGATAAACCATGCCATGCACAAACAGCTGTATATCTAGCAAACTTGCCCTTCCCACAGTTTATAGCAGTGCAGAAGTACAGAATTTGCTGACTCCTTTATTCTCAAGCAAGACTAAAAATGATGTTTTCTGGAACTTTTACTGGCCTACAACATTATTTCTGCTGTAAAAGTGCCATCATAGGGACTTCCCTTCATAAAATCAGGGTGTGCAATATCTTACTCATGAGATTGACTGGCTTCTGAAATTAAAAGATTAAGTCTACTGCAAAATTATGAATTACATTAAGACAGGTTTGCTTCATTTATTTCTTTATTATTGATGAATACTAGGAAACAAAAAATGTGCAGAGAGGAAAATCATACAGAAATAAACATTTTTAAAAGGGCACCTCAGAGATATTTTAAATCTTAGTCTACAATACATCCAGAGACTGTCTTTAAATTGGCCTAGTGCAGATAAGAAGAATGAATATTCTCCAAATATTTGAATGGATTCTCCCTCAAAAAAAATCCTACTGGTTTTCTCTTTTCAGTCCCTATATAATTGGAACTATGAACCAGGGAGTTTCTTCTTCGCCAAATCTGGAGCTGCATCACAATTTCAGGTATATTCACTCTGTATTTACTGTGGCTGTGTTTGCACAGCTCCCTGCTTCTAAGCCCTTCTTTGATAAATATTGATCTTGTGTCTCATCATGGCAAAGTATTTTAGTTTCAATGTCTCTCCTCTGTTGATGGGTCTCTGAATGGTGTTGGGGAATGGTGAAAGAAATAAGATACTGTCTGGCACCTCTAGCAAGTTGCTGAAGATGATTGCATTCCTGCATTTCGTTTGTCTTCAGCAGGTCTCAGGTTCCTGCGGGAACCTGAAATGTCTGTGTTAAAGTAGTGAGCAATAATGAGGTTTATTGGAACAGTTTTATACTTGCTGACTAATGAGACTCAGAAGCTTATGACATTACTTTCATCTCTATGTTTAACAGGAAATAATGTATTTGCTATTTATCACTGCTTGACATTTATCTCTTCTACCCAGGTGGGTGCTGTGTGCTAATCACACAGAGCCTGTTAAAGGTTTCTTAGGCAGATATCTGAGAAGGAAACTGATTGAAACTGAAATAGAAAAGAACATACGCAATAATGAGCTCATGAAAATCATTGACTGGATCCCCAAAACATGGCATCATCTCAACAGCTTCCTAGAAACGCACAGCTCTTCTGATGTAACCATTGGTGAGTCCATTAGTGGAATGGTTGGAAATAAGGATGCAGGCTGAACGTTTTAGGGATTTGTGAAGGATTTAGTGTTTTTTTTAAAAGTTGTCATCTCTCAATGGGAAGTACAACATAGGAGTGGAGAACGTGTCTAGTTGCCAGCAAAACTGACATAAAAAAGGAAGTTTAATGAGAGAGTTTGTATTTCCTGGTATTTCTTTCTTCATTGCCAAAGACTTTCAAGTAAACTATTACAATTTTAGAAGAAAATTTTTTTTAAAATCACCTCAATAGCAACTTTCCTAAGCTTATTTTTTTTCTCCTGCTTTCACACTGCAGTATAATTACAGCAATAAAAAGCCTTGGACCTGGTGTCTTTTAATGGAATAATTATGTTAGCAAAGAAGCCAACCTTTTATATAGTTTTCAGTAAAACTTGTGACTACTCGTTGGGCCTTAAAATTGGATAAAGGGATACTAGTTCATTTTTAATAACAGGAGACTGATAGCTTCTTGACTGTAGTCCTGTATCAGTATTCTTCGCTTGAATTTGCTCCAATACTATTTTTTTAATTCTGCGAAGATTGTCTTAAATGTGCGTTCCACGGTTCCACCTTTTTTAATACACAGTTTGACTTTTCAGGTCCCCGTCTCTTCCTCCCTTGCCCTATGGATGTTGATGGCTCCAGAGTGTGGTTCACAGACCTCTGGAACTATTCCCTGGTGCCATATCTTCTGGAAGCTGTGAGAGAAGGACTTCAGGTATGTCATTTGTTTCCTAGAAAATTTATTAAATTCCTCTTATAGGCTTTCTCCAAGCTACTTTAAACCACTGCATCCTGGTATGAATGCTGTTGCATTTGCAAGAAGAAAATCTTTGGAGGGATTATAGAAGTCAGCCTCAAATTCCTTTTAATCTTGTCTTACTCTGATGTATGATTTGCTTTGTCTGCTCCAGCACCAACATATCTTCTGTTTTATGAAGTGGGTTTCTCCTCTGTGACTAGAAGAAGGTGGGCTTTTTTCCACTGTCTAAGAGTTCGCAGCAGTGGTAAATACAGCTCAGATTTTCTCCCTGAGTCAAGGCAGTCTCAGCCTACCCCTGCATGGAAAGGTTAATAAGCCCTACACTTCTGCAAGAAAATAGCTTTGATCTGTGTAGTCCTCTCCCACCTACATACACATTTAGGTATATAGGCTTGTGGAGAAAAGCTTGTAAACAAGGATATTTTCATAGAATCATAGAAAGGCTTGAGTTGCAAGGGGCCTTAAAGATTACCTACTTCCAGCCCCCCTGCCATGGGCATTAAATCAGGTTGATCAGAGCATCATCCCTAAACACTTCCAGGGATGGGACATCCACAACTTCTCTGGGCAACCTGTTCCAGTGCCTTACCATCCTCTAAGAATTTCTTCCTAACATCTAATCTAAATCTCTCCTGACTTAGTTTAAAACCATTCCCCCTTGTCCTATCACCATCTGCCAACACAAAGAAAAAGTTGCTTTGCCTCTTCTTTATAAGCCCCTTCAAGTACTGGAAGATTGCAGTGAGGATAACTCTCTGGGTTATCCCAGAGGATAGATTAGGATTTCAGACAATTCCACATCTTTGGAGCCAACCTAACTCTTGACATTAATCCTTTCTTTTGTCTTTCTATCTTTTTTCCCAATCTTTATTTGGCTTTCTCCCTTTTCCTTTTTTTTGCTTATGCACTGCAATTCTATGTCCTCTAAAAAGATGCTTTGTGGAAAGGCACTTTTTTTCCACACTTGACACTGAAAGAAATTACTGCACAGTGCAGAGGGGATTGTTCTGGACTAGTCAAATAACTGTGTAAGCAGCTGCAGTTTTTTTATTACCTTGTATTGACACAGTGACATCCTGATGTGATGGAGGTTTAGAATCTTGACTGTTGAATATCTCATGCTTTCCTAAAACTGCTTCTCTCTCTGGGAATTAGAGAATATTTATGCCTTGTGCAGAAAACCACCAAATATTTGATAGAACAGCCACAGTAAGATTAACAGCCCTTGTTTAGACCAGCTATAAAAATGCACTGATATTCTTCATGCTTATATTTTCCCAAGAGTACAGGGTGACTGCTTAAATGAAAACTTCAATTCTGGAGCAGATGATGGCAGCATATAGAAGAAAATATGTTTGTTTACACTGTACCAATTTTTATCTGCTTTGGATAGCTTTTGTAGAATAACATTATTAATAATAAACAGAAATATGTTATATTATATAATTAGGTGTTCCTGGAACTAGGGATGGGTAGAAACTGCCTTTCTTGCCTGGCACTTTGCTAACTCACCTGTCAGGCACAGAATTTGCAAGCCTTGGTACAGATTCCAGAAAAGATTTCTTTTCTGTTAATCTCAGATGTGCTGTCTACAGCCTGGAGTTAGCCTGCTACCTCCATAGAAACACTACCTTTCCATAAGAAACACTTCCTCTTGGCTTAGTTAGGCAGATCCCTGTTGTAGCAGCCTAGCCTCAGTGTAGGGCAGAAGGAGTCCGAGTATCTCTGTGCGTAATGTAGGGAACTTGGCTGCCTCACCTGAAGCTCTGGATTCAGCAAGTGCCTGGGAGCAGATGCTGCAGTTTAGATAAGCACATCTGCCTTTATCACTAAAATCCTTCCATGTTTTTCTCCCTTCAGGAATGCAGCCTATCTAAATCCTCCATGAGTGTATGCTCTGCCAATATGCTGTTCCTTGGATTGCATGAGACTGAGGAGGGAGAAATTAGAGAAAGCTCTAGTCAATGGTTCCCTATCCCAATGTGTCATTGTCACAGCTAAAGGAAATCTTTAAAGCAGCAACGAAGGAGTTCTCGGTTAACATGTTGCTTGTGAATAGCAATGTAGAGATGGGTGCATTTTAGTGAGGAGGCTACCAGACCTCCTAAAATTACAATATTCTCATTCCGGCTTCCTCTGTCATCCTTCCAGATTTGTAAACATTTTGCTGCTTCATAGTGAAGTTCTTCTGAATCCCATTTTGCTGGGAGACGTGAGCAATCTGTACTGACACTTCCTAATTCGCTTCAAACAAAATCCAATTAACATGAATGCTTTAGATAGGTCTGAATTAATTTCATGTGACATACCTTAAGCAAATTACCTGAAGGTCTCATTTCACATTGTATCAAAAACTTGTGGCTCTCACTATTGTCTACAAGTATCTCTAGTTATGAAGTGCTTTTCAACTTGCAGCCACTCTGTGTGTTGAAGGAGCATTGGTGCAGATGATGTTTCCTGAATGTCTTATACATGAGCGCTGAGCACATCTGAAAGCAAAGCCCTTTCTAAAATGGTTTAGATGTTTTTGATGACTTTTTTTCTGCTGGAAAACTCTGTAGAATACTTACCTGTTTCATATCCATAATATAGATGTACGGGAAGAGGGCACCCTGGGAGGATCCCTCGAAGTGGGTAGCA
The DNA here is from genome assembly GCA_013396775.1 of Cephalopterus ornatus. Taxonomy (NCBI): domain Eukaryota; kingdom Metazoa; phylum Chordata; class Aves; order Passeriformes; family Cotingidae; genus Cephalopterus; species Cephalopterus ornatus. Next base: position 101,866 of record VZRE01009901.1, read on the forward strand.
GATACCTATCCGTGGAGCTCTGCATCTCAACAGCATGAGTGGCCATCACTACTTCAGTTAAGACCTGAAGATGTTGGTTATGAAGGTTATGCATCAGCAAAGGAAGGAACAACCTCTAAGCATGTTCCACAGACTGATACAGAGGGGGATCCCTTGGTAAGATTCAAACTTTTGGGAAAAGACTTTTCAGTATGTACTTTCCTGTCATGTACGCTGTACAGTAAAAATCTACTGTGCACCTGTTCCAAAATGGGCTTTTAAAATGAATCCTACTATAATTTATTAAAATATTGAAAATGAAAGTAAAATCTAACAGGAGGGCAGGTATCATAAGCATGTTAATATGTCCCTACATTGTTTGCACTTCCTATCTGCCCAGAAATGTCTTCACTATTACAATGAATTAATTAATAGATAATTATATTATTCATTAGTATAATGTTTGATCACCACTCTTCAGCAACTTATTAATCAGTTTTATTCTAAAAACATCTTTCTGCATTGGGGAGTCCTTCATCTACATTCCACAAATGGAGGATCGAGATATTCACATTATCTAACTTGTCAATCATATAGAATTTATTGGAAATGGAAATTAGACAGCCATCCTTCCATTCCTCAGAATATTTCAAGATAGCTGATGACTGTATAACAGTCTTAATGTAAAAGGAATGCAAGTGTGTTGGCATTAAATGATAAGAGGTTGATTTCCCTCTTTGCCATATATTATTTTATTTATATATGATCCCAGACATTTGGGTTTACCGTTGCCTCCTCTGATAAAGGCCTATTAAAGTGCACGGGTTGAACTACTATTCTTGGATATTGTTTTCTCTAGAGACTGCCTTTATTACAATTCAAAATACCATTTTAGAGAACTGAATTTCTGGAATACAGGCAGTCCTTGGAAAAGATAATTTCTCAGAGGAAAATGCTTTTAATTCTTATCAGTGCTAAGAAAATGGCTCCTCAGCTTCACTGTTTCATATTCAAAAACCAGACCTTGCATCCTGAAGACGTGTAGAAAGTCACCTAATTTCCACCCATCACCCAGTCCATAAGCTTTCAGATGACAGTTTGACCCTGTGCTTGGGGCTGACAGTGAGTGTATTGGATGGGCTTCTGACACAGCACTCTCTACTAAGGTGAAAATACTTGGGCAGCTCGAGTTCAGTGTCCCATCACCTCTGGCCCCTGCACATTTTGATCAGCAACTGTATCTGACTAAGTATCAGAAGCTTGAAAGTTGTGACTGAAGGGTTTGCTCCTGCCTCCGGTGGAGGTGATGGGAAGACAGACACTGCATTTGTGGAAACAAGATATGTCATGTGCAGGCTGTGTTGAACACCCACCTCATGTATCCTGTATTCACAAGCATGGATACCTCTTAAACCTTCAGCAAAAGCTACCTGATAGTATTAAACATTGTTCAATGCCTAAAGAAAACTTTACAGTGCAGGTTAAAACTATAGAGATGTAAGGATTTCTAAGCAAACTGGAAACAGGGGCTTAAAACACAAACAGATAAGAATACCTCTTTGGTTTTTCATTGTCTGCTTTCTGTAATGACAGCATATTTGTTACCTGAAAAACACTAAAGCAATGTCAACATAGCTTGCAGTCCTGAGCATGCTGGCAGAAGTGAGTTTTTTATAAATAAAATCCTGATCATTACACAAGAGTTAGCCATCAAGCATCCAAGTAGTTTTCTGGGGCTTAATGCTGCTATTTGATGATTTTTTCAGATTTTAGGTACCTGTAATCCCCAAATTTAGTGGGGGCTCTATTCTCCTGGGTAGGACGATCTGTTGCTGCTCCCCTGCTGAGGTCAGCCCCTTGACAGCAGATGGGACTCTTCTATGAAGCACTTGGCCTCAGTCCACTCCTCTCTCACTCCCTCCCCATCTTTCTCTTGTAGAGGGTGTATGTTAGTGTGACTGTGTTTTCAGTTGCTCTTCCAATTTAGTGTGCCTACACCATCCAAAAATTATCTGGAATCTTGACAGTCTCCAAATATGAGCCCAGATGTCCAGCTGAGATATGGCTTCATCCCCCTGCCAGTGTTGCAGCTGCAGCCAGTTTCACCCCCCAATTAAAGACAGTTAGCAGGCAGTTCCATTGTATTCTTCTGGCTCTTTGGACCTCTAAACTTCATTTAAAAACCAGAAGGCAATGAAAAGAGTGGCAGTAGGAGCCCCTAACACCCTGCCCTTTCTTAAATCCTTTTGTATGGTCCCTCAGCTAGATACCAGCAAACCTCATACAGCAAGGAAGCTTAATTAAATTTTAACACAGTCACTGCAGTATTAAATGAGATGAGATTATGTAAACATTGCTTTCTTCTTCCAGATGAATATGCTAATGAGGCTTCAAGAGGCAGCCAACTATTCGAGCGCACAAAGCTGTGACAGTGATAGCACCAGCCACCATGATGACATTTTGGATTCATCCCTTGAATCAACTCTCTGAAAGGGACAAATCTTGGTGGAGGATTATGGTAAAATCTGTTTCCACGAGACCACTGCCAGTATTAAAGCAGCACGCCGAGGTCCCTGAGTGAGAATGGTGTGTTGTAGGTAGGCAGGAGACCTAACTCTGCAAAGTCAGGAAGAAAAATTGAAGTGGAAAGCTTGAATTAGTTTAATTTCAAGGCATTTCAATACCTATGGAGCCAAGTGAGACTCCATTTGTCAACTGGAAAGTGCCCTAGACTAAGGGCATCTAAGCAGATTGCACACGTGTTAGCCAAACTGGAATATTTTTTTTCCCTTTTCCTCTTTCTCTCTCTCTGTTTCTCTGTACAAGTTTGCAGTGAAACTTCTTTGTTTTCTTTTCTTTTAGTTTATCCTGAGGCACTGCATGAACAATGCGGTCTTCTAATTCTCTTGTAACCTCTGTTGTGCCACATGGTGCTGGTCACAGGACGGCAGCGGTGTTTGTGTTATACACTACTGCCCATTCCAAAACGAGTCAAAGATGATAGTAACTCAGAAAGCACAAACAGTATTGTGCAATCACCAGAAAACATGACTGTGATATGCTGGATAAGTGCCAATTTAATTCTAACTGCCATGGTCACGGTGATGCGCTCCATCAAGTTTTTAGTACACAAGTCACAGATTTTATAAAGTTGTTTTTACCACAAGGGTCTTTTTTAACCACCTGCCCACTCCTTAACAACAGTTTTATACCAATTATTAATCAACACTGATTAAAGGCTTTTTAGGGCTTCATTTGTTTGAGCCTTTTCAGTGAAAGAAGGAACATTTCTTATGGTGCTGTCTCACTGCCTTAAAACAGATTTCTAGAACAGTTTTACAGTTTGGTTTAATTCCTAAACCATTGGTAATTTACACTGTTTTTTTCTTCATTTACTAATGAGAAAACATCAGTTAACATAGTAGCCTCATACCTGTATATCATGATTTTTTAAAGTAATGGATACGAGAAAGAACACTTGCTATATAATATTTTTATCTTGTGAATAGATTGCTCTGCCTACCCTCAGAAATACACAAGGAACCCAAACCCACTTCTACTGCCACTTAAATGCTGACAAAATCAGCTCAAATCCATTTAGTCCCATGGAATGGAATTTTTGGAGGATAGATGTTTTGAATACTTATCCAGCAGAGCTGGATACACTTGATGCAGCATGAGCACAAATATATGGTTTTTTTTTTTTCCTTTTTCTAGTTTCAGCATGTTGTTTTGATTGCTATTGTTGTACCTGAAGAATTCAGCATAAAAGAACACTGAAGCAGTGATGTCCACTGTGGAAGAGGAAGAGTTTATACTGTAAAAGTGGGTTGGTTTTGCACAGTCTACTGGGTGGGTATTGTAAATATTGAGAAAAAAACAAACAAACAACAAAAAAAAAAGCCTTGCACAAATCAAATCAAAAACAAACAAAAAAAAATGTATTTTATTCTGTTGGTGTTGAGATATTTCACTTGCTGAGATTTCCCGTATGTTGCAAACAAATACAAGAATGCAAACCTTAAAAGCTGTTATTTCCTGGTGTGTTTGTCATGTACTTACAGTTATTACGACTATGCAGGAGCTATCAATGCTACAGTCAGCACGTTTCACTATCTGTATGAAGCAAATACATTTTGGGGGGGGGAAGTCTGAAAATGTTTTAAGTTCATATGTCATGGCAGGCTACAAACAGATTGCATTCAGACTGCTCAGAGTAATCGGAAATGCTCTTTTACCATAAGAGGCGTGAGGTTGAAATAGGTGCACATGAACAAGAAGGTACCTAAGGGCTTTGGCATTGTGTAGACATGTACTGTATACCTCCATGGATGTCACCTTCAGGATGTGTATCTGGTGCTATTAACTCCTTGTGGCTGCCCTGTGGTCACTTGCTGTAACTCAAAGAAATCAATGCAGTTTCCAAATGGCACTCAGCTGCATCACTGAATCTAGAGGTTCCTACGCGGTGCTACTGCCCTCATAAAACTCTGAATTTATGCATGTAGGATTCAGTCAAACTAACATCATGCCCCCCAAATCTGGATCCATTTCTGATGCAAAATATTAGCTCATACACCTTGACTGACTCAAAGAACTAAAACAAAGCTGCTCTTTCTTGTACCTGTGCTCTGAGTAAACCTGCAAATCTTTTCCTGCCATATTTAGCTAACAAACACACAATATTACATATTACAAACTTCCTGCAATACATCTCAGTGAGTCCACCTAGTTTACAACTCAGAAATTGTTTGTGAAGCATTTGTCTGTACACATTTTATATTTTGTACATTTTTGATGTAACATATCATGTAAATAGACAGAAACAGTGAAATAAATCATCTGAAAATTTTTGTAGTCTTTGTAAAACCCTAATAATAAGTATTTGGTGTCATCGGACTTAACTGGATGATGTATTTTCTATTGGTTTATTGTTCCTCTAGCTTGTAAACCAGCTTGCGTATATTTTTTTGCAGGTGTGCACACTGTATCTGTCTAAATTATTACTTTGCCATTAAAGTGGAATTATTTATTGAAAACACAGTCTGGTGTTTTTGCAGTCAGGACCACTCAAGAGTTAGATATTATTTCCAATATAAGAATATATAAATAAAATTACAAACTGAAGGATGTGGTTTTCTTGTATTCAGCAGAACTAATCTCTGTAGAAACGAAATTTAGTAGTGTTTCCAGTTCCTGTGATTCAGTATGGTTTTTTAATGGCTATTTCCTTGGTGGGAACAGGTTGTGCTGTTCAAAAACAACTTTACAGTCTCCCCATTCTCAGGATTATTTTAAAAACAAGTCTATTGAGTTCAGTGGTGATAAATCTGTCCAAAGCTGGCACAGTATTTGCCTTATTTTCAAACTCAAAAGACTTAGAGCTACTTCCTCAGCAGGTATACATCAATATTATTTGATAGAAAACAAAGAAAGAAAGTAGAATTGCGTTAGTCACCTAATCACAGACTTTGAGGTTGGAAGAAATCATTGTGCTCCTGCAAGTTGCAGCACCTCAGCTGTAAGTCTCGGCAGCAGGCCTGTAATTTCTCCTGAAAGTGCAATCTCCCTTTAGACATATCAATACAGAGTAGAAGATGCACCATCTCGCTGACAATATGGGTAATTATTCACTGAGTGGTTTAGCTTTTTGAAGGGCTTTATTTGCAGATAGATCAAGAGAAAAATATGCCTTTTCCTCTCAGCCAATCACAATCAAAACATCTTTTACAATTGTCTTGCTTGTCTTTTTGACAAAACAGGGAGCTTGTTCTTAGCTTTTCACAATAAGGCATGCCTTTCAGATCTGTTTCTTGCAGGACTTTCTAACTACTTTGTGTTTTATTAGAGGCCACTCTGAAGTGTGGGTATGAGAGTTCCATGCAGCATTCTTCTAACGGTTTTACATTTGCTATAAACAGAGTTAATATCACCTTCCTACTCCCACTTCATATTTTCCCTGCTTAGGCTTCAGGGCTGACATTCACTTTCTAATTGCATCATCCCACTGCAAGCTCAATTATCTACCAAGACCCTGACTTCTTTTCACGTTGTTTCATTTTGAAATACTTAGCCCAATATTGTCTATATAAACTATGTCCTTTCTTTCTTAGATATATGAGTGCAAATTTATCTGTATTGACAGGATATTCAAATTAGCCAACCAGACCAAATGATTAATTCTCTACAATCACCATCTGTCTAATTGTAAATTCCACCAGCTTCCATAATTTCCCAAAACTGCTAACTTTCATTTTACTTTGTCTTTCAGTTTCTGGGTAAAGGTAGTAAGTTATGTTTTGTCCAGAGCAGACTCCTGTTGAATTCTAGTAGGACCCTCCATGAAGATTTCTGATTTACAGCTACATTGTTTACAGCTAATTTTGCCATGGGTATAATGTGGGTACGAATATCAGAATGTCATACAAAACCATGTGTCTATAATATTATAGGAAACATGGGATGAGTTACACAGTTTCTCCATCACTGTTTTGTCTCCAAGGATGGATTAGATTAGCTTCTGTTGAAAATTACATACGTAGAGATGATCTTACACAAAAAGAGGAATAGACTAGAGCAATGTCAGTGTGGCTTTCATATAATTCAGTGCTGCAGTCTTTGCACTGTATAGCTGCCATTACTTAACAGAAAATAAATGTAATTGTCCAGTTTATTCTGTGTCTACTGTGTCAGTGTATCTACCTGTTAACCTGCCTGTGGAGACTTTCTTGGGGAACACCCAGAGTCCCATGACAGGAATGGGATAGTGTAACCTCAGAAAGAAAGTGTTTTTAGCAAAGTACTTGAAACATAGCTCTTGCTTACAAGAACTCATTTTTTATGCTATCATTAGCTAGCCACAGTGTTTCTCAGCATGAACTTTTTCTTGATAACTGAATAACGTCACGCAAATTAAATGCTACCACTAAGTCTGGCAATGCAAGAGCTCCAGATGCACTATCATGGGAGAAATGTAATGGTGGTAATAATACTAGTAGCAGAAAATAGAATCTGTCATGAAAGATAAATTAGCTAAGGCCTAAGCCATGTGACCTTGCCTTTCTACAGTAAACTGCATTTACTGTTCTTTGTTCAATTGCAGCACTAAACAAATGCTGATAAATAGCAATGAGTAAGCACATTGAATGAAGTAAAGTCCTGCCTCTAGTAACAAATTTCTTAAATGAAATAATGTTTTGCTTTTATCAGTGTATTTACTTGTTTTGCAAGCAGTTTTCATTAAATTAGATTGTATAATTTAGGAAACTAAAGTGCATCTTGACAATTAAATGCCAAAGCTGAAAGAAAAGGCTCATGGTAACAAAATAAAGCATTTACATGGTGACACATAACCAGCACTAATGATTTTATCGTGCCACAAATGGATGTCTCTGACAGAACAAAGAAGCAGACCAAATACACAGTATCTGTGTGACCAAAGCCCAAGGGTATAGTGAACTAAACAGTAATTTAGTGAACTAAACAATAATACAGTATTGAACTGTATTTTAGCACTAATAGTTCAGTAGACCTTAAATGTGTGCAGCTGCTCTCTGCAAGTGCAATGAAAAGACACATGCAGTCTGAAAACAGACTCTTCAGTGCAGGTAAGCTGTTCCACTCATTTAGGCTACATGCAATTCAAGAGATACTGCTTCTGTACCTCAGCTACCAGACATAATTGGGTGGCAGAATGAATAATTTAGCTCCATCATTACCTCACACTTCATATAACTGCCGTGATCTTTAGTGTACTCCCTTCCTGCTTATCCAGGTCAAACCAGTGGCACTGTATCAGACTAAGGGTACAGGCTTTTGATTGTGGCTGGGTAAAGTCATGCTGGGGGAAAAATCTTGCATCTTAACTGAATTAACATTACAGAGCAAATGTATTTTTCAACTTGAAGAAATAAGAAACCTAAAAGCTATGTAAGAAAACCTTATTGGCTTATTAGTAATTACTATGATTAATCTCATTATTACTTAATGTCATTGTATTACTGCTTTTGTAGTGCCAATGTGTCTCAAATACTTTATAAATACTTTTCTGGTAAAAACAAATTATCTTTTCAAGTATAAAATTATACTTCTTGTTTGAGAATGGGTTAATACCTGGTATCAGACTACCAGCCTATTTAACAAACTACATCCACACACAGTAGATTTCATCTCTAGCTTAAGGGTCCCTGAGATTAAATAACATGTATAGTCTTACTGTGTGTTCTGAGTAAGTCATATTCTTTAATTTCTGTCCTGAATATAAGGTTAAGCATGTGAAGCACTTTCCTAATTTCAACTTCAGTGCCTGCAATTTATTCCTTCATAAACTACTATCTTCAGAGGATAAGATGGTCAACTAACTGCTGCAAGATTCATTTGAACATTGTTTGTAGCAACTGTGCAGAGTGTTACACTCAAGAATTATAATGTAATTGCATGCTTAGGCACAGCATTCAGTAGTTTGCCATATTGCCAGCTGTAGTGTTCTCTGAAGCTGAATAAAACCTTCAGACCATGTTGCTAATCAGAATGGAGGGAAGCCTCTTCTTTTCCTGGAGTGGGGCAGCTGCTGGCAATAAAACCTAACTGCTTATTTGTAGCTGCAGGACAATAGAGAGGTTACTCCACTTAGAAAAAGACAGACAAGCTGTAGCATATGTTACAGGGCATGTTGGAAGAAATGGTTCGTACTGAAAAAATATCACTATCATTCATCTGTTACCATTCCTTGCTGAGTATCAGTCAGGTAACTTTTTTAATTAACCATAGTGTTATCTTACCAGGCGTCAAGATATTTGAGGGTTTTCTGAACTATGCACTAATCAAAATGTAAAATATGAGGCTGAAACTTAATATGAGCTTTAGAACAAATATCTATGCTTTAACAGCTATGTTATATTGAAACTCTCTGCCTAATCATTAGGGACATACTATGATGAGCAGAAATTACACCTGTCTCTACAAAAACCTCCGTACTCAATAATACTCCATGCTCAATAATGCTGACTCGTGTTCTTGTCCTTCCTCTGGCGGAGCAGGATAAAGAGCAAAAGGAGTTTCTGGTTCATTTGCCTACTTGCATTCACAAAAAAAATCTTGCTTCTGATTCTCTTCCCTCGTTTTTGTTAGCAGAGCTGCTGAATATCCAACCAAGAAGGTCAGGATTTTCCAACTAACAGAGTTGTCCTTTGAAGCCAAAATGGTGCACCAAATATCACAGTAAATAAACTTTGAATGTACCAGAAGCAGAGAATATTTTGTCCTTGTTTCCTTCCAACTCACCAGGCAGCTGTTCAGAACCAGAATTACAGAGATGCGTAGCTCAGGTGAAGTTTTGTTCTGGACCCATCGCATGCAGCTTATTGCTTTAAAGTCGAAGACAGTAATTCAGCTTCTTGCTCTGTTGGATGCTTCTGGCAGCCCTGGATGCTCCTGCTGTAGCCAGGGTGGGTAGGGGATCCTGGCACCCCTCTGATGCTGAAGAAATACCCACAACACCACTATACTCAACTCACATGGAGGAACGTGTCCTAAAGTTGAAGATGGTGCAAAAGCTGTTAGGATGTGTGGGAGGAGGAGGAGACAAAGGAGGCATTGCTCTGACCTGTTTCAGGTAATATGAGCAAAACCATCTATTCTTTCTAGAATGAAAGCATGGAGAATTTCTTTCTAGTGGAATTTTTTAGATAAGCTTTTACTGAAATTATTTCAAACACGTACAGACACACACAGAGGGCTTTACTGTAAAGGTAATTTCTATATGAATCCAGCTTTTTGGTGTTAACATGGGGTCCTTAACTGTCTATTTAGACTGCAGTGGCAGTGGTAGCTTTGTTGAGGCAGACTTTGCAGCTTGCTCTGGGAACTGCCATTCCCAAAGAAAGGAAAGAATGTGCTCAGAGAACTCCAAGCACTTGGGTTTAACACTTTTTTTTTCTTTTTTTTTTTTCTCTTGGATCCTTTTTTAGTTAAAAATTGTCTCCTGTCACCATCAGAGGGCTTTTCCAACTCTCAGCATTTTTTTAACTCCCCTCTCTGCCCTTCTGCCATTTAGCACATTCCTTCTTCCTCTTTTGCTATGTGGTACATGTTCCTTTTCTCACTGCTGTTCTTATTGACACTCAGTTTGGCTCCCCTTCTCTTCCTGACACATTTCATTTGTCCATCTCCTCACTCCCCAGAAGGCTGCTGGCTGCTCAGAGTGTGCAAGGACAGCATCATGTCCTTTTCTGGCTCTGAGTGCCAAGCATATGCTGTCACAGCTGAGCAGTGTGCAGTGATCACAATCCAGTCAGCAACATCCCCTCTGAGTTGCTGCTTAAGTGCTGACTGTTCTGCCAGTGCCCTGTTAAGACCCACTGCAGCAGCAGGAGAGGACAGCAGGCTCTGAGAAGCCTAGTACCTTACCCCTGGCAATACGTTTGCAGTGAAAAAGCTGAATGACTTGAGAGGTCATGGCCCCTTAGTGCTCCTGTTGGTTTCTCTATACCACCATCTCTGTTGACTGAGGAATATAAAGTTAAAAAACAGCCTTCCACTGTTTCTAGTACTCTGACAAAACTAAGTAGCTCATATTTTGTATCCTAGAGGAAGACTCTGTGGGATGTAAGATGTGAGACATCCTAGATATTATCTAGGATACAGGATAGTGGGAGCAGAGACTCCAAAACTCTTTTTCAGCTCTCATACTAAGTCTTTCCAAAGAAAAGTCTTTATAACTTGCTAAAGCAAAAGAAGGATATCTGCACGGCCACTTCTGTGATCAAGAAAGGTGAATTTTCACTGTAAAAAATGGTAGAATTTCAATTCAGTTCAGAAATTACAAGCAGAAACATCTCATCTTAAAGTGAAGCAAAATCTCATTGGCAATTTGAAAAAAAATTAGAAATAGTTGTGTTACTGTAGTGATATGTGTTATGTAGTCATTAACTCTGGGCAAACACAGAAAACATTTTTCCATGGTTGTCACTGGAATTATGATAATCAGATAATATTATTTAGTACTTAATGTTTTTGAAGCATCATCTCGAAGTACTTTACAAAGGTCAGAATAAGCATTATTATTAAGGAGTGAATGGGAAAGAAATCTCGTTAACAGCAGCAGGGTGTAGATGCCAGTATAGCATGGCTTCATGTGAGGAAGTATGTCTCAAGACGCTGATAATGAAGAAACCCCTGGAACTGATTGGCATTCCTACCATCACCCTTTATTTGTGAGTGTTTTGGACATAATATGTAGCTTTAGATCATTTTTTGAACTGTTACAATGTAAGATACTTCTTTCAATAACTGAAAAGTCGTCATCATCATCATCATCATCATCATCATGGCTAGGCTTCACGAACAAAGATTTGAGAAGGACTCTACCCACACTTACTGCAAAAGCACTGATGGCTAAAAAGGCCAATGTGAGATAGAGAAGTCCAGTTGCAAAAGGCACAGTGGAAAGTCTCCTTAGGCGGTAAACTGAAAAGTAAGTTACTGGGAACAACTTTTTGACCCACATAGTTGCTCCCAGAAATACTAATCCTTTTGTTGTCTGTGAGAACATGTACAGTCATATGTCCACATATGGAGAAAGAAAAAGGAAAAAGATAATTTCACATAGCTGTTGATGTTACTTAATTTGTGAAGGAGCCTGAATTCTATTTTCAATGGTGACTGAAGACTACTTGAGAAGACTTTGTATTACCCTTGACAGTCTTCAAATTTATGGTAGTTTGTGACAGTTTTACTCAAAATTTCTATACTTACAATTAACGTGAGAAGTGTAAGCATTTCACCTTAGAGTCCCAGCAGCCTTTATGTCTTTGAATTTGAAATTTCAGCTCTCCCATTTGGACTTGGAGGTCTCCATGGCTCAGTAGAGTGGGGATTTCCAGTGTTCCTTTGCGAAGAAGAGAAGATTAATCACATCATGTACTGTGATCTAATGTTATGTCTGCAAATGAGATTTCTAGGCAACTGCAAGATGTACAGTTTTGGATCCCATATTTTTAGTTTTACAACAGTAATCTTAGGTATAACTCATTTACTGACTAGTCTAGTCCAACCAAAAGACTCCATTTCATTAGGACGCTGTTGGTCAGACATTCCAGCAGCAGCAGCAACTTCTGTAATTCCATTAAACATGTTCAGCCTAGCTTTTCTCAGGAGATGGCAGCAGTAGCATTCCTAAATTGGCTGCAATAATTTCCATTTGCTTTGGGGGGCGAGAGGTGCAAAGCAATAGTTTGATGGGAAACAACTCCTTCTGAAAAATCCTCCCTGCAGCCATGTGGAGCATTATGCTTAGAAATACAGACCTGTGCCTGTTCCGTGCAATGGGAGTGATGGTTTAAGGGGTGCACATAAAGAAATATGAGAGTTAGCTAGGCCTTACCTGAACATTTCATATGCAACCCAAAATAAGTGTGTCGCTTTTTGAGTCAGCCAAACAAAGGCACTTTTTAACAGGGTAGCACCTTTGCATGTCACTGTTCCCAACTCACCTACAAACATCCCCTCTGTAGACACAGCAGAGGGCTAAAAAGGAAAGGTGAGAGCCAACTGGCAGTGCTTGTGCCTGGTGGTGAGCAGGATTTCACTTTGCCATGGGAGATGCAAGGGAGGCAAGGGAGAAAAGAGCAGACCGGCAATAATATGGCAGAAGCAGGCAGGAAGTAGAGAAAGATATTTTATATTTTAATCCATATTTTTTTTTCTGATCCTGCGTTGAGAGCACCTGAGCACTTACGTACAATGACAAACATCTTTCATGCCTTGTTTGTACCATAATCCTTCCCCCATAGGGAGGAGCAGGGGCAGAACATTTTGTTTTCCTAAGACATTTTCATTTGTTTTTCTTTAAATGCATGTGCTGCTGTGAGACTGAAGAGGTCAGAGGTGGTTCTATGGCAGTAGCAGGAGCTCCCTCTCGGTCTGAGGCTTCTAATGGAGGATGCATGGGCAGGATCCACCCTGTTCCCAGAGGCTCTTTGCGCCAAATGCACAGAGATGTAGAGAAGTGTCTTCCTTTCACATATACAGAGCAAGTTCTTTTATTATGTCTTGAGCACAACTTCACTAGCATTTTGATTATAACAATGTCTTTAGTTTTCTTCCAAATTCCAGGGAAAGCTTATATGCAACTCAGGGAAAGGTTAGCTACGTATGTGGCACCCTGACTTGCAGACAAAGCTAGCTATAGCCTTCTATGTTACCGAGAGTTTTCTAGGGCTGTGGACTTCACACTTGCAGGGCCTTCATGTCACAGGGCCTTAGTCCAGCTGGTAGGTGACAAAGGCAAGAATAACCATTGGCCTGCCTTTATACTCTGCTGTTTGCCAGTTGTAATCCCTTTTCCATTTCAGCCTGCCACTTTTCAGCAGTGCCTTGGTCACATCCAAGTATGAGATGGTGTTGGTGGCAACAATCTATTGATCTGTGACAAAAGATGAGCTATATAAATTATTCACATATGTCGCAGATGAATCCAGCCCATCAGCTTATTGTTCTTGGTTAGGAAAAAAAAATAAATAAAAAATTCTGGGATCATTAACGCAATGGCTGCTCAAAAAAACAACAACAACAACAAAACAAAACAGGGGAAAAAAAAAACCCAAACAACAAAAAAACCCAAACACACAAACAAATTAAAAAAATAACAGAAAATGCAATAATGCTGTGCTTTTTTTCCTATTTAGTTTATCTAGGAATCCCATCTAGGGAATCAAGTTTTCCTACACAAAGATGATAACTTGTCTCAGATCCATAGTCTATCCCTCCATCCATTTCTCCTGTCTTGAATAGGCTGTAGGTTGCCCTGAGCCTTGGCAGTGCCTGAGTGTCTGATCAGCATCCAGATACTGAGTGACTCTTGGAACTGCTTAAGTGTGTCACATGGGGTTAGATAATTAACACAAGTTGTTGTCATTGTTTCCTCTAACCCATTCAAGAAACCTAGCACATTCCAAGGGTGACTACACAGCCCTCTTCTGCCTGATGCTTACAGAGGGTGGAAAGGGTAGGCTGAGCTGAAGATAAGCCACATTTGCTTCAATGTGGAAAAACAAACAGTGTCTGAGTTGTTTATTCATGCCCTTGGGATGCCAAGTAGCTGAATAAGGAAGAAAAAGTGAGTTTTTTCAGAGAAGAACTTTTCCCTTTCTTCCCAATACTCCTAAAAAAAGACAGCTACTAGGAAGAACAAGGCAGGTGACTTTTGAGGCTATAAACTTAATATGTTTTCTAAAATGATGTATCTTAACCCTGTCCAGAACAAGCATGTCAAGAGCTAGACTTGACACTAGGACGTTTATAAGACAGCTGAAGAACTATGATTTAAGAAAGCCATAGCTATGACTGTGATAGTAATTACCTGTAGACCAGAAGGAACAGGAGAGCCTACAGAAGCAGAGGTAGTGTGTGGGAGCAGCAGTCTTTATCTAAAAACCAGCGAGAGTTTCTGTAGTGCCTTTCACATCACACCCTTCTGATTTCAAATAGTTAACGGTGTGGAGAGGTGAGTGGTCTCTGCTGTGTTGTTTCCAGGTAGCACAGCTGGATACTGTCTGGGTGTAGTTCTCTCACTGCAGCTGAGAAACAGAGGTTATTAGTGGTAGAGGAAGGGTTTTGAAAGAACAGTTTAGAGAAACATGAAGCACTTGCTATTACAGAACTGCTTTCAATTGTCAGGACATTTTACATTCTCTTCTGTCTTTAAAAGTAAAAACTGCTCAAGAGGACAAAATGCATCCTCTTCCCAACTAAAGTGGTAAATTGTAGGATGAGGAAGCTGAGTAGGGAACAAAATGAGGGTGGTAAAACACTGAAAGAGCTAGATGTTCAAAACTTGAAAGGATATGAACAGGAGCAGCCTCCTCCAACTGCTAAATTAGACATGCTTTGAGCAAGGAGTCAGACAATGTAACCTCCAGTTCCAACCTTAGTTATTCTGTGATTCTAGTAAAGCACGATGAGAAAAGAAACAAAGTCTGTGTCCATAAAAAGTGACTTTTATTTACTAAGATGAAACACTGCATTTAGCTGCAGCTGACTGAAATTCTGCTCTAGAGAGTAGAAGTGGGAGCAGCAACAACTCCTTTGCATGTTGCTTTTCAAACCTCTTCACTACAGTCCAGCAGGAAGAACTCTCGGATAATATTCTCATCTACTGAATAAAAGCCTCTGCTCCTCTCTACTGTAATCCGCCCTCGGGCACCCTCTTCTTCTTTACCAAATTTTCAGCTTTATTGCAAGACATACTGATTGTTCCCCATGGTCAGAGCTATTGATACTCCTTGATTATTTAAAGGTGTGCGAGATGGATGAGTGAACTCTAATGGAAATGTTCAACATTAAGAGTTTACAGTTAAATTTAGTGAGCGTGATAGACAAGAGCCTGACAGCTTTACTGACTCGTGCTCTAGTAACACTCTGCATCGAGGAGAGGCATCTGGGACTATCACTGTTTATTGTGGTTATTCATGACTTGGAAACAGGTTGAACTTTGAGATGACAACAGTTGCAGGTAATAACATTATTTGGATGGTAATGTCTGGAGATGGTTGCCTCCAGAATATGGAGGTGATAAGATTTTCAGAGGGTGTGGAAAAAAAAAAAACACATAATGGCAAATGAAAAATGCCTTAGCAAATGTAAGTATTTAAACTTTTAAAAAGCACATGGAATTATTCATACACTTGCTAGGTTCTCAGTTAATGGTAAATATGTGGACATCTGTGAAAAACCTCTGCATACTTCACAGTGGTGATTCAAAAGGCGTATGGATTGCTGGGAGATCTGAGGAATGGAATTGAAAATAACATTGGGGGTATTCTATGAATAAATATTTTGCATTCAGCTGATATGATGATGATCCTAATTCAAAAAGGATAGTAGAAGAAGAAAATTATTAACAGCAGGTGAGTGGAGTTAAATAACCAGGGAGTTCTTGGAGAAGAAAAGATCAGCAAAAGTATCATAAGCCATTAACAGTAATGAGGAATAAAAAAATAATTTTTTAAATTTCCTCTGTCTGTACTGCAACTGGGGAAGAAGGAGGACAACCGCTGAACCAAATTATGAGTTAACAGCCTGGCACTGTTGATAGGCACGATGCATTACACAAACACAGCTGGGCAAAAGATCTCAGCCACGAGAGTCCAAGGGTCAGGACAAAGAAGCAACGACGTGCCTGAAAAAATGAGGTTCCCAATTGCATTAGGTCCACAAACAGTTATTATGAACTGTTGAAACATGATAGTCACAGTCCCCACATCATGAACACCAGCACTACACATTTAGCTGAGTATTGGTCTCTATGTCCTTTCATTGGTTTTACTCTCGCACTGGAAAGCTATGTGAGTATAGCAAAGCACAGCTTTTATACAGCCCTGGGATGCTGTCTGGCACAATAAGCCTGCATGTATCCAGGAGATAGATAGCTAAAGATGATCAAGTCTCCTCTTGCTGTGACATGAGACTTTTGCTTTTTGGCTTGGTTTATTTAAAGAGGGGAAAAAAATGAGTTCAACATTGAAAACATGAAGGCAGCCAGGATTAACACCACCTGTTTTCCCCTGGTGCTTTTGTGTAGTGATCAAATGGGTACACTTTGGCAGCAGAAATGTATGTTCCTTGACACAACAGGTGGTTTTAGCCACAGCCTTCAACTTTGTTTAGCTGTTACCACGGAAAATCAGATTTGCTATGACTTTGTGCCTGCAATATTACAGCAGTTCATCTTAATTAGACACAAAAACTAACTTTGGACTTACTGTTGTCCTTCTGGATAGAATGATCAGCCAGAAGTCTTATACCCATGCTAAGTATTTGAGATTTTAGTCTACCAGTTTATTTAGTGACGACATGAAGATGGGCTGCAAGCAGAACTAACAGCATGCTGGCTCTGGCTTGTTAAAAATTCACAAAGAAGGCATAACAACAAAAGTGATTTAAAAGAACATGATATTAAGGAACAAATATCAGTTATTGGACCTATTAAACATTCTGCCCACTCTTCAGAAGAGTTTCCACTTCTCAGAAATCTCTTTCTCAAGTATGTGCTCGTAAGCCATGACTATGCTATCTCTTATCTTGCTCATCAAATTAATTCCCCAAATCTTTTTCAAGAACTGTCTTTTTTACTCTGTTAAACTGTCTCATGGTTCTTCCCTGACCCAATTCTGGTTTGCAAGCCTCCATTTAAAACTCAGGTTTGGAACTGGACAATCTGTTCCAGGCAATGGCATCCATATCATCTTCTAAATCCATACAATTTACCCTAGTCAGTATTACCTTGCGTGTACTACTCTTGTTCATATGTTTTTAAACATGTCTCCTGTTATTCATCTCACTCTTTGTCTGTGGAAGGGTCTGGAGTTATTCAGTTTGTCTCATTTATTTATTTTAAAGTTAACAGAATTGCTCAAGTAGTCTAAATTTGCTAAAAAGTTTCTATGATCAGTTTTCACACAACTATTTTAAAAAATTCTTGTATTACAAGAATTCTGCATTTTGTAAATTGCTTCTACTGAATCCCTGCTGTTTAACAGAATCCTAAATTACTCCAGGAGAGAAAGTGTTTTATCGTTGTATTGACATAATTATACTATTTGCCATCTTTCCTTACTGCAGAGAAATGCTCTGCCTTGTACCTATTATTACTGGCAATTCTATGCTTTCTGTTAATTCTTAGAATTTTCTTTGTTCAGACTCTGCTTCATGAACTTATAATTAATTCATGCTCTCCTGCAAGAGGCTGCTTCTCATTTGCCTTCCTTCTCGGAGTTCCTCTATTCCTTGCTTCTGATTCATATAATTCAAAATATCAGAAAGATCTTGTCTTGTGAATATGTCTATAAGATACATATCAGAAGACAAATATTTCTAATTTATATATAAATGCAGACATATGTGTACATACACATAGACATAGAAATAATGTTTTAAAATACAGTATTTTATTTTCATGGGGTTTTTACCTTGTCTCTTAACCAGATTTGTCCTGTCATTCAATGTTGTTGTGATCTAAGTAGGGGGATTACAGTTTTCAGTGTTTTTAAATTTCCAGTCATGCTGCTATAATTCTGTCAAATTACTTTTTCCAAATTATTCATTTCCTCTACTTTGTTTTGAGTTTCAAGAATGCCTCATTATTGATAATAATTTTATTCCTCATTCTGTTTGCAAAAATCCAATATAAAAAGTCATGATTGCATCCGTTCTATGTGATCACGTCTACATGACCACAAAGATCATAATGAAGCCCTTTCTGTGATGCCAACATATCACACGTTATTGCTAGTTTCTGGCTCTGTGAACCAAATCCTAATTGAGGCCTAATACAAAGTCCCTTTGTGCTGTCTGACCACATCTGACTTAAGACATGAACATGTAAATACAGGATTATATTGGCAGTGTTGTGCATAAGAAAAGCTCTCATGATAATGCCGTATTCCCTCATGACTCTCAGTTTGTAGACGTGTAAGATGGTGTGTACTCTATTATCTACTCTGGGTCTTTTTATGACCAGAATTTACACCAATTACAACTTCAAGTCTTGGAATAGGTGATATCTCACAATCCAAGACACTATGTTATCCAGATATGAGACCAGTAATTTCTGAGCCTGTCAAGCTTCTGCCCTTCAGCCCACTTAATTTGCCCAAAATTGAATCTACCCAATAACCCTAGCATGCTGGTCATGCCAGTGTTCCCATAACACCTCAGTAATACTTTTTAGGTGAAATTTGTGCCCTATCATTAGCAATTCTGATTACTTTTGTTCATTAATCAGGTCCCTGATATTGCTTTATAAGCAATTAGGGATTTTTTTTAAAAATTTTTTCTGCTACCGATGTGTTTTCATGTCTAGATTAATTTCATTTGCTAACTTTATTTTGGCACTCAGTTCCTCTTTTCACCTTTTTTCTTTTTTGTTAAATACCTTCTGATTTGCTTATCTGGCCTGTCCCCTCAAAGCTTTCATTAAACTGTCATAGATTACAGCTAAATTGCATAACCCTTTTACCTTGTGAAAGGCTAACAAAATGCTCTGGTAGTAGAGAGAACATCAGTCTTATAATTATTAACTTGCAAAAACAAAGAAGCCAAAAAACCCCCAGTCTCACTCTTCAGGTGATAGTGAAAGACAAATGAATTCCAGGGAAATGACCTTACTGTGTTCTACCTTCAGCCCACTTCTGAGTTTCTCAAAGTTGTCACAAAGATGTTACTGTGCACCACCATTAGGCCACTACCTTCAGTGCATCCTCATTACTGAATTCACAAGCCTATTGAATCTCCAAGGAGACTAGAGACTACTCTGTAATGTGAAGGTACCCAGCCAACCTGAAATGAACTCAGTTGATATTACAGTCTCCAGTGGCCATAGCCCTAAAAGTGTAATTTACTGAAGAAGGACAGACAATAAACTTGCTTTGACTTCTTTGCTGCCTGCTTTCCTGCTGCCAAGACTCAAACAAGCCTGACCTTTTTTATTTCTTCTTTTTTTTTTTTTTCCTTTTTTTGGTATCAGTTCTGAAAAACAGTTCTGATACTGCAATACCTCACTGCAGACCTGCCAGTAACTGTACTTAGAGAGTGACACCTTGTGTCTCTGCCTCAGGGAGACAGCACACCATCTGCTGTCTCATTGTCCTTTACATGACGTTCTCTCAATTCCATTTGGGGCAGAAGGCATCACACCAAACTACATTCTGATCTGCAAACTTGCTTTAAACATTATATCCTTCAACAACACATTAATCTAAACTGATATTTGAAATCTTTATTTTAACCAAACACTGACAAACTGACTATTGTTTCTTGAATCCTGATTGATTTTCAACCTGAAACTTATTTAAAAAAAACAAACAAACAAGCAAAAAAAAAAACCCACCAACAAAAAAATCCAAACCCAAACCATAAACCGTTCATCATGGCTAAGTTCAAAACAGGCTGGACTCTTTTGGACAATGCTGTGTGACTTGTTTGGATGGATGGAGTCTCTTTTACGGGTGTACTTAATTTTCCTATGGCTGAGAATTGTGTCTTACTTTCCTATTTCTTTATAGTAGCTTTCCTTCCTTCTTGGCTAACTGCCATCTACAATATCACCTGCAGTTCTCATGCCTATGACCTAATGATCTAATATGTGAATCTTTTTTTATTTTCCTCTGTTTTGGCAAGACTGAAACCATTCTTCTCTATCTCCCTGTCGCAGCCCTGGTCTTCTAATTTTCACTGACTATGAGTCACAAATATCTCTCTCCCATTCCTCAGTGGCTAGCTCTTTCTCCTCTGAAACTCTGTCTTATCTTAAGCTATTTCTCATCTCTACTTCTTGGTCTAATTAATCACTTTTCTGGAACAGCCATCATTTTGCATTTTATATACAGGTTGTTCCTCCTGGCTCATCTGTTATCAGAAATAACTACTGTCGTTCATGATTTCTGAACTCCCTGGTGAATCTAGCTGCTAACCACATTTTCAAAGTAAATATTTGAAAAGATATAATAAATCTGCATGTTTTTGCATATAAACCAAAGACCTACCCAGTGTTATGAAGAATCTCCTCTGATTTTATAATTCATCAGATGCAATATCTAAAATTCGCCAGTGGCCATTTGTGGAGGAAAAAATACTGAGTTAGACAGTATCATTGAATTGTAATGTAAGGAAATTTTCAAGCTCAGTGTGAAATACCACAACCTTGACAAGTCATTACACCCCAAAACATTTTGAAGGGATTTCCAAATGAGATGAACAGCAAACACTTATTATAACTGTTAGTTTTTCAGTCTACCTGATTATAGCAGTAACAAGTAACAGTAACTGTGGAAAACATTTTAATGATATAGACAGCTGGATACCTGTCATCAGCTATTTTTATGGTGTCATAAATGGTTGTACATGATTTCCAGTTCACATAAGTCTATTTTTATATTACAACTTAGGATTAATAATCACATGAAACAGAAAAGATTTCTTAATAAGTATATAGTTGATGGGATAAGAATAAATCCTTGAAGACAAGAAAAAAATTTTAAAGGTATTTATGAAATAATGCAATATAGTTAAACATTCAAATCACTAGAACTACAGAAAGGATAAGGTAAGGTAAGTAAATAGCAGCCAGGATTTAAACTCCCTGTTGCACTTCTTCGTATTGCAAAAGCATGATAGCACTGATGTGGAACAGGACTGCCCAGGCTTACTAGCTCTGAGGATCCACCACTCATAAAATTTTAATAACCTTTATAACGTGTAGCTTTTCAGAGATAAAGAGCCTGGCTGTAAAATTACCAACAGTCTTTGTGGAGTAGAGGCTAAAAATGCAGAATGGCATCTGGACTAAGATAAGCTTGAAGAAAATACTCATGTTCACTCCAGAATTAATCAGGCAACAGTGTAAAAATTTTAGCTTTCAATATAAATTAATAGGAGGAGGGGAGGTTGTTGGGTTTTGATTTATGACACTCTTCACAAAACATGATTCCTGCCAGGTCTCCCTTTGAAGTACAAGGGTGTTGCTATTAAAACCAATGTTCTATTTTAATACTCTAAACCAGCCTCTGCTTCAATTATTCATATGTATTCCATATAAATTTTACTTGAAGAACTTGCACTCTTGAAAACAGAAACTAATTTTTTAACCTCATCCTTCATGATAGATATACACATATATATTTATATATATATTCATAGCTCTTTAGGGCAATATTTTAGTCCAACCCTTTATGGTACATGCATCTGCATAGCTTCAGAAGTAAGAGAACAGAAAAACAGTTGTAACAGTGAGGACAGTAATGAGGAAAAGCTGTTTTTTGAGGCAGAGAGAAGCCCCTTGGCCATGTGGAGGTCATACAGGAGACAGTGTTGAAGGAGATGACAGAGGAGAAGAAGCAGAAGAATGGAATTTAGAAAGAAGCAGAGACACCGGTTAGGAAATTCAAAAGGACAAAGCAGCTGATAAAGGACAGATCGTCACTGAAGATGTAATGAAATTCCAGGGGAGAACCCTGTCCCACCAAAAACATGCCTGACAGAAGAGAGGATGTAAGGGAAAGGAAGAATGAAGCTGGTGTCTGAGATGAGTCTGAGCCAGAGGCTTGCAACTGAATGAGAAGTCTGTTGGCAAATATCAAGTCTGCACCAATGCTAGAAATGGTTGGCCGAATGTAAACTCTTGGGTTTGGTACCAAGTCATCGCCTTTCTAAGAGATCCTGCCCCTCTCTTTCTGTCCTGCAATTTTCAGCATCCTGAAAATCTATGTGCTGCTCTCCATTATGTAAAAAGCTTTTTTTTTTTTTTCCTGTTCAGACTCCTGCAGTGTGCCAGGTGGCATGGAAGGCAGAACATTGCACAAAATACCCTTTTTATATCAGGCAGCATTTAAATGGTGCTGTTCATTGAGTGTGGCCCTGTTCCCACTGAAGTCAGTGGGTGCTATTGAGCAAAACTACCACGATGAATTTAGGCCTTATGCTTTTGAGGCACTATCCCATTATAGTCCACACCTCAAATAGCATCTTCCCCCTAACAAACAAGCAGGGATGGATGGGAGCAAGCTGCTTCCCTGGCTGTTTCTTGCAGCACTATTTTATACTCACTGTCTGCCCACCCATCTGTTCAATCCCTCTTACGAAAACTGCTTTTAAATGGGTGAAAAATGCCTCAAAAAAAGAAATAAGTACTGTGAGATCTCCATGAAATGACTACCAGGCTTTTCCCAATTAAAGGAGATAAACCCTGGAAACTAAGAAGATTTTTATTTGTTGAAGGATATGGTCTTTTCTGTGCATTTTGTGAAAGCAACATGTTTTGTCAAGGTTTTATCAAAAAGCCAGTAGTCTACTCTGGTACCACTCAGTCTCCATTTATGGATTCCTAGGTAATATTAAAGTGTTTAGTGAAACAAAGCTGCTGGCTGATGCTTCTGGGAGCCTTTGCCTGTAGACTGAGCGGCAGAGCTCCAGCCTGAGTTTATTGGTGGGGAATATTCCCACAAATGTTGGGAAGCCATCAGCCCTGGGGAGCACTTCACAGCCAAGGCTCCATATGGTGGCACTAACAGTCATTAACTAGCTCTGGTCCTCTACAGACCTGGCTTTAGCCAAAAGTAAAACTTTGGAGCTTGTGACCAGGCCTTGGCTCACAGCTAGCTGGAGGATGGTAGACTGGTCTTCTCCTGACTTGGGAGACAGAAAGAAGGTGGAGCTTGAAGTGGGCAATGAGGGACAGGGAGAGCTGCTGACATGGGAGACCCTTCCCAGACTCCCAGGCCCCTGTAGAGGCAAACCTCAGTGGGAAGTGGTAGAGCTTGACGATGATCCAGGCTGTGGTCTGTTTGCTGTACTATTGGGGGCTGCCTGCCTTAAGAGGGAACCACTCCTTGGAACGACTGAGGCCAGTGTCTTAGAAAAGTTAGCAGGTGATGGCAAGGATCCTCTCTTAGCGAGGCCATGGTCCTTCTGTAAACTGAGAAATAAGAAAGACTTTCAGCTCAGAAAGCAAGAAAGGGATTTTCTAAAGCAGCCGGATAAGGAGGCTCGCTAGGAAGCTCCTTGAAATGATGAGGTAAGGCTACTTGGTGTTGTGCCACAGCTTGGAGAGGCATATTGAGCTGGCAAAGACTCAGCAGTACTCCTTGAGCAGGGAAGGAATTAGCTTGTTTTTAGATACAAATATAAGGATCACCTTTAAATAATCCAACCAGAAGCCTTACTGCTAGCTTTGCAAGGGAATAATTTTTCCAATAATCCCAAAGAGAAAACTGTAACAGGAACTGGGTCTTGCTATGCTACTTTATAGCACTTAAGTTTTGTTTTTCTGTAATTAAATCTGTTTATTCAATAACTTTTCAGGAAGGGGAAAGAAAAGGTAGACTGAAGATTATCCCTGTGACAGAGGGAGACTACTGCTGAGACTACCTTGGCTTCTGCACAGATGAAGATGGGTGGGGACAAAAAAGTGCGTGCGTGAAAACAGACCAGACAAAAAACAGCCTCTAGAAATCATATAGTTAAGAACTGTATTTGCCTTATTATAAAAGTAGCCAAGCTCAAGCCATGACTGTCTGATACAACATCTTTATAATATTCTAGTCATAGATGGCAAACTACTACTAATGACAGCTATTAATTGAAAAAAAAGAAAAAGATACTTGTTTGCCAGAGTGGGCTGGTACTGAACTTCATCTTTTCATGACTTTAAAAAAGCTAAGACAGCTCAGCACTCTGACTGTTTTTCATGTCGTGATCAATGCCAGCTCGTTGCACTGAAATCAAGGTTTATGAAAGAGTGTCTTCAGACTTTCCCTTTTGAAGCCTATGGCTTTAGCTCTCATCTGAAGAAAACGAGTCATATGCAACACAGAAATGAATTTTAGCCGGAATTACTGCATGCGGATTCAGATTCCAATAAAAACTAAGTAACTAGGATTTGGGATATTTTTAAACATGAGTATCAAATCAAACTGTTGACAATCTTTTCCACACAGAGAACATCTTGCTGTACTAAAGAACAGGCTTATCAGCAAACAAGTGTGTAACAAAGATTTTGTCTTTTCCACTAGGCTTATCTGCCATTAGAAAAACAAATATTGGAAACTGCTCAGCAGCTGCACTGAGCAGGAAAAGACTTAGACAAGTTTCTAGCTGAGAGAATATTGTCTACTGTAAAATTTAGAGTAGAAAAAGGTTGAGTACTGCCTCTGCTGCAAATGGTGCCAATATTCATCTTAAAAGATTGATCCAACAACAATTACTCAAATTTCGTGCCATTTATAGACTACATGTCCCAGTCTGCAATGTTTCACAGTGCTTCAGGGCAGAAGAGGGCTTGCAAGATGCGAAGCTGAGTGTTGGGAACTGTGGTCTATGCACAGTGCAGCTCCATATTAGAAGTTATTACAAATGAGCTTTTTTAGGCAGGTGGACTGCCATATTTCTGACCATTCTAACCTTCAGTTTGCCTAAAATTGCAGTTTTCTGATTCTTAGTTAAAAGAGAACATTCTTCTGCAATTTGACCAGTAAATGTTTTACAAGTATGTTTGAAATAATAGGGTTTCTCAGGTGATGTGAGAACTTTTATTTTTATAAAATTAATTTCTTGTTAGGGAAGCAAAAAGAGATTGAATGAGGCAGATTGCTCTTAAAGTCAATGTGAGGAGCTTGTGGAATACATGGTGCAGCCAAAGGTATTTATTATTTTCTAAGCTCAAATGTCCCTGCATTTCAATCTGAGTCTATATAAAGTGCAGCTGACCCAAAAGGGGCTCCAAATATTAGAAAAAAAGAAAAAAACAGTGTGGATTTGGGGAATCGAAGCCTGCTTTGCTGTCTCTGATTGGTATTTGAACACTGAAGTCAGAGTATTCTACATACGCCCATGCCAGGAGGCCAGGCTGGTGTGTGCCAGCCAGAGCAGGATGTTGGCTCCCTGGTGCTGAGGCCACTATTTGTGCCTCCCCTGGTCTTCCCAGACACATGTAAAACTACTGCTCATGCCCACATAAAACTACTGCTCATGTGCAAGTCCCACATGGCTTGTGTAATCTGTAGATGTTGGAGCCCAGCAGTCATTACAGACCCGGAGACATGGAGCTTCAGGCCCAAACTCTGGGGGTGCATTATGGGCTAAGTGAGATCCTGGGTTATGTAGCTAAGACTGTATTTGCCATTGTCAGCACTGCAAGGCTGCAGCTACCATCTCTCCAGGAGATAAAAATATAGTGCAGAAGGTAGTAAATAAAGTCGTAATATGCACAGAGGTAAAAAAACCCAAACAAAACATAAAAAAAAAAACCAAACAAACAAAAACAAATACAAAAACCCCACCAAACAAACAAAACAACCCGCCCAAAAAAAACCAAACCAAACAAACAAACCAAAAAAACCCAAAAAAACAAAACCAAAAAAACACACCAAAGATGGAAGTCTTTACAGATTGAAGCTTCTTACTCCCACATCAAATAAGAAGTTTTCAAGAAGGTTTTCTTTTCTCATGCGTTGGCATCCACTTTGTCAGATAATTGCTGTGTTCCAGCCAAGTGATACTGCTAAATAGCTTCTGGAGATTGTCTGGTGCTTATTAGGGCAGAGAAATTGTCCATTTTATAAGGGTTACAGACAAAATAATAGGAAACTTCTAGCATTCTGTCTTTTCTGCTGTGCATAATTTGGGGACTTAGCTGGCCGGTGAGATGTGTTTTCTAGTATCTAGCACAGTTGCACTAGAGATGTATTTATTTTCTTCTGAAAGGGAAGGGCTTATTAATTTAACTTTGTTATTAAAATGGGATTTCTCTATTAAGAATGCAGGAAAGGGAGGATGGAGTGAAGTAGTTTTCTTCTAGACTAGGGGATTTTGCAAGCAAGTAAGGAACTAAAGTATTTTTTCTCCTTTTCACTGGTCTGCTGCTACTTATAACTGTGTTGGAGGAGTACAGTCTACCTTTTTTCCCAAGACTTTCTGGGTGGTTTTATAGGAAGCATGTAGAATGAAGGAGCACAAGCCATATGGTGTGTTTACCAAGTTGAGACATGAAATTGAAGTGCAAAACAAGTTGCAAGTCTTTGAAACAGCCTCCTAAAAACTCCAAACACAGTGGAGAGAGGCAGTCCAGTATCTCTTATAAGACTATTTTAATTAGCTGGCCCAAATACCAAAGTAAATCTCTATCAATTTGCCACCAAGCTTGTTTAAATGCAAGTAATGCTTAGTTTCTCAGCAGACAAATTTAGAAGATCACAGAGTGAGGCAAATTTGTCACTTTTTGCAGTTATGACAATGTCTCCAAGTCTAGTGGGGTAGCTTGGTACCCTAACAGGGTGCTGACAGTGCCAGGTCTTATTAGGCTCCTGATCCGTCCCTGAAAGTGCATTAGGGCAGCATTTCCTTCACTGCAGCAAAGCACTGGGACCACAGTATGGATTCAGCTGATCAGGGTATACCTGAGGTTTTTGTCTTGATTCAAGGTCAAATCCTGAGTCCTCATACGATGCATGTCAGTATGATCTTCCCTTATCTGGTCATGTAAGGATACCTGAGAACATTTTTTTATAAAATGACCTGTCGTAGAAGGGTCGTAGAAGCCACAGTCAGTGGCTGTTTGACATGGTTTGTAGACCAAAGAGTAGGAGATTTGGTAGGGCAAAGGATCTCACCTTCATCTTTGAACATATTTTTCTGAAAATAGAAGGCATTTTCTTCATCCTAATGCAGAAAACCAATCAAAGTAACTTTCTTCCAAGGATAGGTTATTCAAGTTCTGATATCTAACATTAAGCTAGCTACCAGTGGCTGCTTTTATAGAAACAGGTTTTTCTAGAGAGCGTTTCATCTCATCCAAAGAAAGATATCTAATGTAGGTCAAATGAATTGCTCTTTAGAAGCATCTATTTTTGTTTCTTGACTACAAAGGGAGCTTGAGATGAGTAACTCTGGTGCCTGAAAGTGAAATATCTAAGGTGGGGGAGACAAATCTCACTTGGAACAGGGAGACAGAGAAGTCCCACAGGGAGAAGTGTGCTAGACATCATCAGGAGAGAGACCTCACTGGTCTCTCATGTAAATGCTCAGTGTATTCATATTTATTTTATGCTATTGTTTGACATGCCAGTGGCTTCTTAATTAAGTCCTTGTGCCTCTGGCTTTATGGTGCCTGTATTTTTTCTCTCTACATTCTTGGATAATCCCTTCCTTTCCTGTCTAACAGATCTTGTTTTTTATCTCTCCCTCTTTCTTCTTTGATGAGGTTTCTCCTGAACATCCTTTTCTCTCAGTCTCTTGCAGACAAGGACCCTATAGGTTTCTAAGGCACAACTGCATGAGCTCACTGCTCCTCCCCTGTTGAAGAGTCTCAAGGAGTTGTAATTGCACGGAGGAGGATCTGGGGGGGTTGATTACTGTGGACTGTCCTTTGCAATGTCTTGGCATTGGCAGTAGTGTTCCTGGCTTCTTTTATTCCTTGTCTGACTTTGGGGTTTATATCCTATTTTTCTGTCAAAGGGAATTATACTAGCTTCCTGCTTCTGCAGATGCAAGTGGCTGCCTGGGAAATTGGCAGTGCGTTCACTGAACCGGGGAGAAGCCAAGTCTCTTTAGCAGGGAGGCAACAGAAACTGCTGCAGGCAGGGTTTTTTCAGACCAGAGACTATTTAAGCAAGCCACTAGAGAGATGTTACTCTTTTACTATAACAGCTTCTCTGGAACATTTTTAGGTAGTGAAACATGTTTGCAGTTTCACTTGCAAGGTCACAGTACCTACTGGAATGTCCATTCCACATGGGTCATGGGTTTTGCACATTCATGGCACGAACTCTAGGAACATCTTCCGCAAGGTCATCTCTCTTTTAAAAGTAATTTCTTCTAATACCCTGAGCAATTAACAGTATTCTAGTTGATATTCTTTAACTTACGGTATTTGTCACCCCTACCATACTCCCATATTTAGAAAAAATTGGAATACAGCATTTTCCTCCTAGAACAGCTGGGAAAAAAATGAACGAGAGTGAAAAGGTCTTATGTTCCCTGTAACACATTTGTAGAGGTGTTCTGTATAAGTCCTTGGAGAGATTAAATGGATGATAGCTGTATTAAGTTTTAATTGATGCCGTCTCCTAACAGATAATAGTCATGAGAGAATAAAATCCTTCTGGTGTGTAAATTGATGTAATTCCACTGACCACCACTGAGCTTCACAAAATCAAAAAATCTGATAATTAAGTCTATGAGGTCTCCTTGAATCTTTAGAGTTTACTGTAAATGGATCCTGCTGTACTCAAGAATGGCATTAAGGAGCTATAAATCATTTGTTGCAGTGGGAGCAAAAGTTTCAGCTTTTGCTTTGTCTGTTTTAGTTAACTGTCCATTAGTTTGTGTTTTGGTTTTTGTTTTTTTGGGGTTTTTTGTCTATTTCTTCAGTAGTGTTAATTTTGCTTATTAGTAAAAGTTGTACTGGAAGATGTTGAAATAGAGAGAATTGCCTTAGGCATGACATAGTTTTATTATTTGTTATTAATGAAAAACATTGCTTATTTGTATGGCATTAGCTCTCACAACCTTAACTGGGTCAGGACCCCACTGTGCTGGATGGAGATGCTGTAAAAGAGAGTCATTGAAGCAGAGGACCTAAAACTGTAGAGATAAGAAACAGCAACCGAGGGAAACTAAAGAACAGGGAGGACATAGAAAGGTCTAGATAGGCATGAAAAACAGACTCTAATTTCTACCTGCACAATTCCTGGGTGTATTAAGCCAATCAGTAGCAATGATAGCACCTCTGTTATTCCCTTTTCCAGTAAGGCTAGGCTGAACAGAATTTACATTTCAAAGCACTGCATACTAATGTGTTTGTATTACCCATTAGCCTTTTTCTCCTGGTTTTTGAATGCTTTATCGCAGGCTTTGTTTTAATTAAAGCTTTGGGATATATGGGGATTGTTTGGCCTGAACAAACTTAACTTAAAAGATCAGCATTAAGGAAGCCAAGGCCAATTGCTTGGATAGGACTTGCAGAGCAAGACCTGTCCTCTCAAATTATCTGCACGAGTCGATCCTTTGCCCTTCTGACTGGCACCAATGAATTGACAGCAGCCAGTCCAAGGCCATCACAACCTCAAAAATCTTCCATGACTGGTATGTCACTAAAATATAATTGCTCCTTCTGCCAAGAGACACACAGTGGTCCATGGTTTCAATGATCCACGGTTTTAGTGAGTGCAAATAGTACATCCTTAAAAACAGTATAATCATGAAGAAACGGGTAGGACACCCCATTTGCTATTCTGTTTAATTTCTTAAATCTTACTGGGAGACTCTACATAACCTCAGTTTAACACTCAGGAAGATTTGTCCAGGATCTCTTCTCATTTTCACTGATCCTACCTGCTATTTCCATTATTTATAACAATAACCAACATCATTCGCATAGTCATCCTTCCTGATACCCATTTTCCTCATCATTAACCTCACAGACTTCTACTCTGCATGTTTCCAGTAGCAAAATTATTGAGGTCCTGGTCTTAAGAGGTTAGTATCTAGTCCAGAAATGTTCTGAAAGAAATAACAAGCAAGTATAAGAATTAGCATTGCAAAACATATTTGCTATTATCTGTTTGATGAACCAGAAAGTTCCAAAGGAAATGTAGTACCTAGCATATGGAATACTAAGGCCTAAATATTTTTAAGGTGGGAAAGAAGCAGAAGTGAACTAACCGAACTAACTGCAGCTCCATGCTTTTGAATCTCAGCTAGCAGTCACAATTGACATGATCTGTACAAACTTGCGCTGTACTTGTGACATTTTAAAACTGGCCTTCCTTATAGTGTTACCTGAGTCCAGTTTGCAGATACATCACCTTCTTACACAAGAACGTTAAAAGCTGAACTGTGTTTCAGTGAACAACATAGCGGCAATAAAGTAGTTCTTTTATTTTTAAAATGTGGATCTGCAGAATCTTTGGGTTTTTTCTATCATTACAGTTTTTTAACAGGATTGTCTATAAATGCCTATGCCTCTCATGAGTATCTTTGGTAGCAGACAGTTCTTTATGAAATTTGTATTTACCAGTGTATAATATCTACTGATGTTAGAGCTTCAGAGGAAAGGCAGATCTCTTGGCTAAAGAGCAAGCATCTTAATTTGCAGTTTTGACACAGCTGGAGATATATGGCAGCAAGAAAGTGAAGGAAGGATGCTGTTTTTGCATAAATAACTGAGTCACCCAGACAGATATCTTCATAACTGGAATTTCTGCAAGACCAAATTTTTATTGTTTTTTTTGCTTTGTCTATAAATCTATATTTTTCTGATGCTGCAGAATCCAGTAGTCACATATTTCCAGCTTGAAAAAAGCTTCACAAACTAAACTGATTTCTTTCCTGAGCTGTGCATAAGGAGATTTGTTTCTTTCTTTGGTATTTTTAGGAATGTAAGATCATACATAGTTCTGAACTGAAATTAATTGTCCTGCCTCAAGATAAGCAAAGTGTTCACTTTTAGAAGTACAGCTACATATTTAAGCATTTAAAAATGTGACTTTTATTTTTCTAGTAATAGGCAAATAATCCATTTACATTTCCATTCATCAACCTTTTTTCTCTGAGGTATCTTCAATCTCTAAGAATATTTCTAGAAACACCAGTAAATTCAAACAAAATAAATGTGTTATGCAATATCATACCGTAGGAAAAATACAAATATAAATAAAACACCTTATAATCCTAAAATCAAATTATCAGATCTTGTGTTTCCTTAGATTGTATAAGTTTTCCATCCTAAAGGAAAGAAAAAAATCTTGCATTAGTTCTGGGAATTGTGATACACCTTAACCTCAGATTTGATCTAGCTCTATTACTTTACAGCAGCAGGTCTTAATCTGGGAAGAGGAAGGAAGCCTGGCTGGAAACAGATTTGGTGAAATATGGTAAGAAAAGTCTTGTAGTTCCCCCAAATAAAGAATTATTTTGAGTATTCTCAGATTTCAAAAGTAATTCCAATTCCATTTCCAACTTCAAATATAATGCAGTTGGACAAATTGTTTGTATTTCTTGCAGTCTGAAATGCCCCAGGAGGATCAAATCTCTATTTCAGAAGTAATTCACAAAGATAGATAATTTCCTGTTTATTTATTTACCAGTTAATTCAAATGTGCAGCATCAGTGTTATCAACCCTGTGTGGACACAAGTGCTTTGAATTCTTGCTGGGATGGTAAGCTCAGTCATTAACATGCCGCATTATTTGGCTGCAACAGTGGGATTATAGTAAAAATCACTGCTAAGTGATGTTAAAGCAGAATTTATTATTGGAAGTACCTGGAATAGAATAGTTAGTGGATGATTTTAATAATGATAACAAAAAATTATCCCCTGAAAAGGTCTGGTAATAATGATAACAAAAATTATCCCCTCATAAGTTCTGTGCTACTTCAGTGTCAATGTGCTTCTCAGGTATCAGCTCCTGGATGACTGTTTCAAAGTACTCTTTCTGTACAGAAAGGTACACCTGTCTGTCTGCTAAATTTTATGTGCAGCAATCCCCCTTCTACTTACGTAGTATAAATTCCGAAGTTGCTCCCTGGAGTTTCCATAGTACCAATTCATCATATATGTATGAGATAGGCCATATACATACTCATAAATATCCTGGGTTGCATGTTAGAATCTAATGACTGATTCTCTTTCCAAAATACACATTTGGGCACATGAGGGTTTGATCAACAAACAAATGAAGATCACAAACATCATTTGGAGTCACCAGAACAAATTCCATCTTGGTTAGATTTTCTCTTTTCTTCCTGATTCTAGCTTTTTCATCAGCCCATCACAGTGTAAAAGTAATGCTCCTGGACTTTCAAGCTTTATTATTTAGCAAAGGCTAAAGAGGAAATTAGAACCTGGTCTCTTGTTTGGAGAATGACCAAGACAGGACTTACATTCTCACCTAGTTAGGGCCTCTTTGAGAGCACTTTTCAGTGTTCAGGAGATTTACATTAGTCAATATACAGACAAATGAAAAAGCAGAGGATTTCAGTAACTTTTCCCTGACCTTCAGAAAGGATTTAGAATATCCAGTTGCCCTCAAGAAGTCAAATGAAAACTCAGGAACAAATTCCAACACAAAGGCAGGTTTATATGTTAGGATTAAATCACTGTTGTCTCAGTGATACAAATATTAAAGCCTATATGAAAGTAAACCCTGTGGGAGCTCATAATGAAGACAAAGAGGAAGAAGACTATCAGCGATTTAAACAAAGCTTTTCCATTGTTTAACTATTAATCATTAAGATCATTAAGACAGTTCATTATCTAATAGTTATATCAGTATTCATTCTCCATTTATGGTTGTTACTCCTCCCCTACTCCATATTTGTAAGTTGTTACCACCCCCTCGAACCTTTTTTGTGAAACCACCCCTCTCTTCCCTCCTACCCTTACCATGTTTGGCATCTGTGCCTCCCACCATTACCTTCTTTGGCTAGTTCCCTCCCAAGTTCCAGAACCTTCCCTGACAGGGTCTATAAAATGGCCTGTCGCCATCTTAATAAAGTTCACTCCCCTTCAACCCTGGTACTGTGCGTTTGTGTGGTCCTTCTGCACATGCGCCATAGTTTCAGGGCCTGTCCGTGTTGCAGTCCATCAGCTAGCCGCGGACTTTAGCTCTACCCCGGAGTGGACCAACCCTCCTTTTTCCCCTGGACTGCTACAAAACCCTGTTAAAAAAAAAAAAAATAGTTGAAAAAAGTTTTGGGTTGATAAAATGATACAATTCTTCTACGCACAACTGAATCCTTAACTGTTGATTTTTCCAGAGTTAAAAGTTTTCAGAGAATATGTTTCAATTAGGTAGTTACAAGCATATACCTGACTGTCAGCCCTTGCTGAGAGAAGGCTTGTGAGCTGTAAGGCAGCTTCCCTAGTGAGAGCCAGGCTTCTCTCCCTCTCCAGGACTTCTGTCTAATGGAGGTATTCGTCTTCCTCTGGGGAGACAATACCACCGTTCCATTAGAAACGAAGTCAAACAATTGATACAGCCTTGGCATTTTAGAGTGTGAGTAATGTTAATGGCAAAGGTTGCCACATGGGGGCTCTTACTAGCTTTTCCTGAGGCAGTAACCCTACTGGATGTGGGAAATTCTCTATAAGTATATTCTCCCCCTTTAATTGTAAAACAGTGAATTAAACAGTTTCATGCTGTGCACTGAAATTGTAGGATTTGTACTGTTAAATCATAAAAATCTTACTTTCAGCAGGGAACATGGTGCAGTCATATGCTGCTGGAGAGCTGAACTGCTGGCAGATAAGGATGCTGATGGTGTCCAGGAGCTGGACTCACAGGAGCTGTGCATTAAGATTTTGTTTCAAAGTGTGTGGATGTTTGCTGCACTTTCTGTGCTGGTTGGACTGGACCCTCTTCTGACAGTGACAATTTTAAAGTGACATCAGGGATGAATAAACAAGTAGTCCTAACAGTGTGAAGTCCTGCCATTACTATACTTAATGAGGGAATCTGCATGCGAAGTACCTGCATGTGTCTAACCAGTAAATCTTTTCCTCTTCCTCCGAGGGAAGCTCAGCTCTGGAGCAGGGGAAGCAATGCAAGCCATGGCACCCAGCCCCTATTTTCTTTCTCTTCCTTATACTCTTTTTTTTTTCTTTTTCTTTTTCTTTTTCTTTTTCTTTTTCTTTTTCTTTTTCTTTTTCTTTTTCTTTTTCTTTTTCTTTTTCTTTTTCTTTTTCTTTTTCTTTTTTTTTTTTTTTTCTTTTTTTAGTTTAGGCCAAAGAATTTTTAAATGGCATGTACCTTGAACACAGCACATTTATAGAACAGTGACCTTAAGATCTTTAAATGACTACATTGTTTAATGTGAAGGAAAAGAATACCACAGATC
Source organism: Cephalopterus ornatus (assembly GCA_013396775.1). NCBI lineage: Eukaryota > Metazoa > Chordata > Aves > Passeriformes > Cotingidae > Cephalopterus > Cephalopterus ornatus. The sequence continues at coordinate 136,231 of VZRE01009901.1, forward strand.
AAAGGAAATGTCACTAGTATTTTTAATGAATCAACTTTGTTTTAATCGACAGCCAAGACTTCTTTCCATTGCCCTGAGATTGTCATGCTTTGCAATGAGATAATAGTAAATGTCACGCTCTGAAAACATGCTCTGAAAAAGCAGTAACTTGGTTGCTGTAAATCAATGGAAGCATTGTTCTACTAGATGTGGCACATGAGAGACAGAAATGCTCTCTTTCTAAGAAATCACTGTTTCCATATCCCATGTAGAAATGGGTTCTGGGAAGTATTGCTGAGAGCTTCACCACTCTGTTCTCAGAAGGACTCTTCAATAACCAAAAGAAAAGTAGGAAAACACATACAAGACACCACTGAATATAAGTGGAGAACTACCTGAACATATGCCAGCATACCTTATCCTGCTTTGGGTATTAAAGTAGTGAATTCTTGTCAATGTGTTGAACTAGGTGACATGACACTTCTCTCATTTACTTCACTGTCAGGGCCAGTGGTGGATGGAGTTTATGAAGTCAGAAATCTCTTTGCTTAGCTATTAAATTTACAGGCTCTTACTCCTTACTGTACCCCAGAAAAGCATGACAGAACAACCCAGAAGACAAACAAACAAATAAACAAGCAAACAAGTTGTAGGACAAGCTATAGACATTCTTGTAAAGGCTAGGGAGAAAAAAAAAGACCAAAACAAAAAAAACCCAACAACAAAATCCCCTGAAAAGGCAAAGAGTCTTTCCCATAGAGGTAAGCTTCAGCTGCCGGTACAGAAAAACACTGCGGTATGATTCTGCATTTTCACATTTCACCTGAATGTAGAAAAGGAGGGAGCTTATTCCTTTTCATAAGAGCTTATAGTTCTTATGTGAGCTAAACTCTCAACTGGACTTTGACACTCACAGTACAGAGCTACAAACAACATGTTATTGGCTTTCTTTCTGCTCCCACTAGTGGTATCAACTCTTCTTCCATCTTCTTCTTGTGCTCAGGACACTGCCCCAGCAGAATTACACCTTCCCCACCTCTTTCATGCCTGAGACCTTTCTAAGAAAAGTCTCATATCTTACTGTCATATATTTGCAAAACCAGCATACTCTCTGCCTGGCAACTCATTCCTGAATTTATGCCAGTGCTATTCAAGCCAAAAAAAAAAATATCAGGACTCAAACTTACAGATGGATGGAAAAGCCCACAGCACAGTAATGCAAAATAGTACCAGTATGCACCGGACTGCTACTATTCCCTAGGAAACAGGCCAGTTATTTGAACTCCTTGACAACTTCAAATTTCTCTGTATATGCCTATGCTTGTCCATGTTGGTCTGTACTTACACTGATACCAAAATCCCCAGAGTAAGGGGAAGCCTGTGACTGAGAGAGGTCAGCTAAGAATCACCTTTGTGTCTGTGCTATACCAAGGTCTGATATGTTAGCTTTTAAATATAGATCTATTTGATGGGAATTTTCTGCCTTCTTTTTTGTCTTTTGAAGATAGCTGGTGTTTCACTGCAGCAGAAGCATAATAAGAAACCCAGGCAAAGCAGCTCTTGCTGATCTATTACCTTTAGCATAGGATTGGCATCAATTCTGGGATGGGATGGGAAAACATTCCTTTAAAATTCTGCATAAAACACTGGGGTTCCACTAAGACTGCATGTTTTGCATCCCTGTTTGCTAGCAGACAGATACTAGTGACATGATTGGCATCTATCAAAAACAAGTGTTGTAGTAGAGGTTTTCTGGTTTGTACATATTGTAATAAATATGATGATTTTGGGGAGCTCATTACATGGATAAATTTATAAGACTCTAGACAGGAAAAAAAACCAAAATCACATGACTACATTGAAAGACTGGAAAAAATTAATTCCTACATTTTATACAGACATTGATGAATTTGCAGAGACAAAACTTCAGTAGTTTAAATCTCATTGGAAAACTTACAAAATCTCCTGATTGATTGGGCTTTTTTATTTGGTTTTCATTGCAAAGGCTGTTAAGTTTAGAGGCATCTTTGAGCTATGAGAATAACTTGTAGGCCAAATCCTGACCTTTCCTTCTGCCTTGAATCAGATGTTCTGTTTGACAAGCACTTTGGGTCTACCTAAGGCTTGGTTCTTTGGGAAGTGGGGGTGAAGCATTCTTGTTCATAGACATTCTTGGTCTCCATAACCTCAGTGGCTTGTAGATATCTTTTCCCGCCAGCTCCATCACTTGGGAGAGTCAGGCTTGTGCTGTCACTCTTCATTTCAGATGTGGTTAAATTCCAGTATATTCTTGGAGATATCTTGTTCTGATGCATGCTAACACCAGGTGTTCAGGGCAATTGTTAATAAGGCATGTAAAAGTTCCTTGGTTAGCTTGCTCCAGTAGTGAAAGCAAAAATACATTTGTGGCAGAATAAACATGATGGCCTGCCTTTTATGTTGTAAGTAAAGTATAAATGCTACCTTGTATGTCTGTAAGTAAATCCCTCTTTCAGGTCAACCCATACACAGGCTCTAACAAATGACTGAAATGAAGGATTTTAGGAAAGGCTATGTCTAATTTGTTTGTTTGGTTTCTTTTACATTTTATATGAATTATATATACCACATAATAAAAGTCTGGTTTGTCCTTGCACACTTGCAAATAACTGACTACTGAAGTAAGAAAAAACAAATTACTAGCACTCCATGAAAGGATAAGCATGCTGAGGTGCCCTCTGTGATATAATTCCTTTTGGATGTGCTAGATGTTTTGCTGCATGCACTTGCTCTGAGCGTGCCCTCTGAACATCTTTTGTCTGTCAGCAAGTCCCTTCATGTTTATAGTAAATTCTATTAAGGGTTCTGGGAAAGCTAAAAAATGTATTTGCTTCAAGCATAATGCAGAGACACTTGTTAAGGCAAAGAAGATCTCATGCTACTACAGTATGTAAAACTGGACAACAGGATTGTAGTTGTGTTAACATCCTGAAATGAAATAGGTGACTGAGGAAGAGAAAATGCAGCTTTCTGAACATTAGCAAATTGGCAATTTAAAGAAAGATAGGAGCCTTCGGTAGTGTGCAGAGTCAGTGTGTTAGGTAGAGGGCTATAGTTCTCAGACTGTTACGTACTCATCTATGCCAGTATCTTGCTGTCCAACCCTAGATATTCAGCTAGATATAGCTCAGATCAGACAAAACAATGATTTTCTAGATATTAAGCACTATATAACAAGTTTTTTGTTTCCACCAGAGCTAAATGAGTTTTCTAGAGAAGATAGGCTTCTGATACCAGTCCACAGTGAAGCCTGGCAAAACATCATCAGTAGCTTTGACTTATTTTCCCTTAGACAGCCATGCTGACCCATTCTATGTCATCACCATTTATAGTTTGTCCTAATCATTTGTGACCAAGCCTGGTACTCTTCACATACCTGCAGAGGCATAACTTCCATAACTTCTTTCAAGTCTGCTTCATACAAGCTTCACATAGTTATTCACAGCTCCCTGTGTTAAGAAAAGGGAAGGAACATGCTGAAATAAAGCAGGGACTGGTTTAACAAGGCATAAAAATCTATTACCTTATCCCTTTTAAAAGGTCCTCCTTGCTTTTAAGCATATTTGCACACTGGTAAACTTGCAGATACATGCTGATTATCGAGGAATTGGGATAGGAAAGCCAGAATACCTACAGAGGTGGGGTTAGCGTTGCATCTGACTTTGAGCTATGGCTTCTTTTGTTTGACAGGACACTTGCTGACATTTGAATTGTGATGGCTGAACATAGCACGCCTGCAGAAGAGGTGTTTTTCCTACATGCTGATGTGAATACAGCTCCTGGCAACTGTTGTAAGGTGAAACTGAGGCAGTGGAACAGTCTAATGTTACTAATACTGCTTAAAACCATTGAAAGAACTGTCTTTTACTTGGTTTCTTTTATATCACTGGATTGTGATTCTGTCACTGAGTGTGTTCACAAGAATGCAGGATGCATACAGAAGGTGGTAGTAAAATAAAGGTCTCTTTAAACTGAGCAGATAAAATGAACAACTGTAAATATATATATACAGTAAACTGCAAAAACATAGGCAGAAATATTTAGGAATATAGTCATCTTTAAATCACTCAAACTCTATCAACTGTTACTAGGACTTAACACTTGACATAAGCCAGAAAATGCTTTTGAGACAAGCTTCTAGTTTGCTCTCACAAATTCATTATTTATTATCCCTGTCTTACCCTGCCTGTCTCAGATGCTGTAGACTCCATACAGAGGTCAATTAAATGCACCCTGGAACATTCATGGGCCTGGAGGTACAGCACACCATGTGCCCAGACCTGGGAAATTAAGTGTTTGTGAGCCTGCTGCCTATGGGAGTGCTCCCTGGAGCATATAACTTCCAAGACAAGCTTGGGAATTGCTGGAGATAGCGCTAATTGTTACATGCCAAAATAGTGCAAGGAAGCATTATAACACTTTATTAATGTAAACAAATGATTTTCTGCATGCTCTTGAATACTTTGATTTACTGGTAATACCTTCAGCTGCTTTTACTCTGAGTCTTAACTTTGCTTTTCACACATCATAAATATATTTTATAACCTTTTGCAGCAGCAGTTGGATGCCATAGAGTATATAAATATACTGCTCACTTCTTCATGCCAATTCAGCAATTCGCCTCAAATTTAGTGATAATTTCTTGAATTTTTCAAACTCATTATCATGCTTATTACCTTTTCAGTTACATGCCATGCTTAATGATAGAAAAATTTGTGAAACAAACATTGCTTGTGTTTTCTTCTCCACTACTCTTCAGTACACCTGAAAAAAAGCTTGTGTGCCCCTATATGATAGAGAGATTGAGTTTTATGTGTACACAAATATACCTTTTTCTCTCTACTTAAAACCTTACTAAGCTATTTACAATCATCACACATAGAAATTTGAAGTAAGACCAAAGGGGATAAAATCAGCCAGTTAATCCTGTTAGGTGATGATGTGTCACTAGATCATGATGTATTTGCCCAAGTTAATTATTCCATTGATGGCATCCTAATGAAGAATCTCATTAATTTTCCTGTTTGGTAAACAGTTAATCACAAAAATTTGGTTTATGAGATATAGACTACATTGTTGTGATGCCTGTCAAAATCATGGTACGATTTGACATGCTGTATGGGATGGAGGAAAAACAAAGAAAAAATGTTATTTTGTTATAGGAGATATCAGGGGAGCAGACCTGTTCATGTCAGAGCTATCTGCCTTTTTTGCTCCTAGCAGTGCTCCAGTGGCCCCCTGCCCTTGGAGACCTTGCAGGGACCTTTACTGTGCTTCTGCCTGAGTGCGAGTGCTGCTAATGGTAATCCTCTACAAAACAGAGAATATATTTATAGATTTGCTTGCATTGTTCAAGAATATAGCATCTATGCTTTTATTATATTCAAATATATTTCAAGAGTTCAATCAGAAGTGTAAAGTGGCTCTAATAGTGTGAGAAGAGGAAATTCTGTTCACCTGGTTGCCAGACGTTGTCACTTCTGACTTAGTGTACCTAGGGCTTTGAGGACTGAATCTTTGCAGCCAGCAAGGAATTCACTAAGACCCACAACTCCTTGCCCTTTGCTATACTATAAAAGTTAGGAAGAAAAAAAATCCCCACCAAAACAAACTAAATCAAGAATTTTCTCAGCATGGGGATATCCTGATAGACCTATAAGTCCATCCCTTTCCAAGCATAACTGCTACCTTAAACAGGTGTTGTATACCAAATGTTGTACATTTAGTAATTAGTACTATAGAATTCAGGAATAGGAAGGGTTACATGAGCTGAAAATATTAATTCCTATTATTCACAGAACCATCATTCAGATAAGGAGAGTCTTATCTCTGTAGATTTACAGAATTTTATAACACTATCTTTTATGTTGTTTAAATATCCAGTGCAATATTTGTATTCATACAAAGACTGATTTTGTTGGGAGCAGAACCTACCATATTTCTGATATTTCACCCTTCATAAGAGTGCCTTTTGAAACAATTAATAAGCCCCATCTCCATAAAAATGAAATACATTGAAAAGCAGCAGGGTGTTTTCCAAGTAACCTAAATACTACAGCAGTATAATCACATTTCTAAAACACATGATCCATAATGATGGGCAACAACTGTTTCATGCTGTCATGGCAACAGGAAATCTTAGGGTTGCAAATCCATAATTTGAAAATATTATCTTGAGAGTGCAAAGGGGTTTTATACTGCAGCTGCAGCCTTAGTAGACACAATATTGTGTCTATTGTGACACATTGCTGACTACTTAGAGGCTATATATATCTAGTTTTTTAATTTGTCCTGCTTTTCATGGTCTTTTAAGCCTCATTTGTGTGTGTGATTTTTTTTTCTTTAAGGATTTCTTTGTCTTTCATTTTGCTGTGAAGTTTTTATTAATCTGATTTCATGCTAGTTTATAATCACTTTTATGAGAAGTCTGGGTGTTTATCCACATATTTATTTCATAATAAATAGGCAGGAAAGCCCTGCAGAGAGACCTCAACAAATTAGAGTGCTGGGCAATCACCAACCATATGAAGTTTAACAGAGACAAGTGCTGGATTCTTCAACCCTGGATGTACGTACAGAGTGGGGAATGAGATGCTGGAAAGCAGTGCCATGGAAAGGGACCTGGGAGTCCTAGTCAGTGGCCAGTTGAATATGAGTCAGCAGTGCTCTGGCAGCCAGGAGGACTAACATGTCCTGGGGGGGCATCAGGCAAAGCATCACCAGCTGGTTGAGGGAAGGGATTGTCCTGCTCTGTTCTGCACTAATGTGTCCTCAACTTGAATATTATGTGCAGTTTCGGTCTCTGCAATATAAGAGAGACATTAACTTATTAGAGAGCATCCGAAGGAGGGCAACAAAGATGGTGGAAGGTCTTGAGGGGTCCTACCTCTGACAGGGACTGCCTGACCAATCCCCCCTCTCTGAAGAGAAGCCTTGTGCAAGATTTAAGTGCAACTGGACCAAGGATCCCTGAAGAAAAGCAGGTGTCGCACAATGTATAGCAAGTGTCAGTAATGCTGGTTCTAATGTCAGACTTTAGTTTCCCCTTCACTTGTCCTTTTTTGTGGCTCAGCGTTTCAAGCTGTGTGAACTCAGCTGCTTGTCTGTTCTGTTCCTTCAAAGCCCTGCTCCTATGGCTGCTCAGTTCTATGCATAGAAGCAAAGCTTTGAAATCGATGCTGTGTGACCATAGCATTCAAGTAATGAGTATTTAAAAAGAAGATATGAAAACACTGGGGAGAAGGAGGATGGGCTGAGGAGGGAAACACTCATCTGTTTGAAATGTCAAAGCTTAAAATACTGTTCCCTAGGAATTTCAGGGAACTTTAAGCCCAGTCAGGAGCTGCCTGCTGGCCCTGCTTCAGGCATTTTGTCATCAGAGAGTCATGGCCTGCTTAGAATGGGGACATTTTTTCCTGTTGTTCTGGGTTTGCATGCTCCTTAACACTGCTTGTTTGGAAATTCTGCTTTATATCTTTTAAGTCATTAAAATACTAATACAATAGTATTCAGTTCTGAGTATGTATTTGTCAAGTTGAACCTAAACTTACATGGTCTGTTGAAGGCGTGAGATGTTCACATATCTGACAGGTTTACACAGACCTTGGCATATTGAATAACTGCCTTCCTACTGACTATAGCAAAGTCTTGATGCTCCCCTTCATCTCCCCCACCAATTTACTGATGAATGCATCGTGTGTTATTCCTCATGGCTTGTAACATTGAAATTACTGCAATTTAATTAAAACAATTAATATTCATGCAGTAACTAATGGTAGCAGCAATTTTGTGAACAAAATGGGTTTGAAAGTCCCCTATGTGCATACAAATGGTTTAATTTAAATAAATTTTATAATTAATATCTTATAGCATAAATCAGGAAATACTTACAGAGCTCTGTGTTGTGTAGCACTTTCAAAAGACATCTGGCATCTGCAAACATGCAAAGAAACAGGGATAAGTGGACAAACAATAGAATCACTGTACTGTTTTCTCCTATTTAATCTTTCAAGGTACATATAATCATATAATGAAAAGCAAGATACAGGAATGAAAGGGAGGTAAAGATGGAAAACTCAAAGACATAAATCACAATGCTGTGACAAAAGAGATTCAACAGAAGTGCTGAGTTTGAATCCTCTCACTTGTCACCATTTCATTTCATTATTTTTAGCAAGAAGCTCACTATGAAGCCTTCACTAAATGACAGAAGTCACTGTCTTCCTGCAGATCTATAATTCTAAACTATCAGGTGTGGAAAAATAACTGACATGCACAAGGACATCCTGTCTCTGTGTCAAGGTGGGAAAGGACTTTGAATATTAGTACTGTGCCCTGGATTCCCAATAAAGATCATATTGTCAACATCAAAATTATTTTCGGTTAAATAAAGCTCCATCTATAATATTTTTTATTTGAAAGTAGTGTTCTGCATTAAAATTATTAGTATGTCGTGCTTGGACCTGTGGGATGAACAGAGAAACCTTTTTCTGGAGCACTGGTCTGATTTCTCGTCTGAGCAGAGATGGTCTGCAGAGATGATTCTCTTTGCTCCGTGCTGGCTTCCACTAGAATAACAGGACTCTTTTCCCCATCTGGGAGATATTTTTTTAATATGCATCAAGATCCTCTTTCCAATTATCACCTGTTCTCTTTCTTTCCTCCTTCTTCCCTCCTCTGCCCATTTGCTTATTTCTCCATCTCTCACCCATCATGCTTCGACTTTCAGAGTGAATTGGATGGGACAACCTCCCATATGTCTACGCTGTTTCTCTAGGAACTTTTAGGCACCATATGAAGTACAGAAAAAATATTGCTTTTCTTTTCTAAGTGGGTATTTCAACTACATCAGAATAAGTCCTAAAATACCACAGCTGAAGTAAACAATAAATACTGTTATACTGCACAGATCTAGAAGGTATCCCTTTTTCCCTAGGAATCTGAAACACCTGTACTCTATCCAAATCCTGATCATCCCCAGGGGCTTGTCCTAACAAGAGAGCAGCACAGATGCAGAGAATTTGCTCCTCCTGTCTTGTGAGTTCTTCTGTGGACAGAGTCTGTAAAGTACTGGAGTATGGAAATTACCTTCCTGCATGTTGAAATGGTTTGTGTTGCTCTTCAACCAAGCTTGAAAATTTTAAGAATCAAGATATAAACAATTCAAAGCCAGTCTAATCCACAGCCTAGGAAGTTGAATATTCATATTGGGAGTAAGCTAGGCTCTTGCTCCCTCCTCTCTAGTCTTTATCTAATATTAAATGGATACATTTTTTAGGTAAAAGGCAGAAATCCTGACTCGCTCATGGTTTCTGTCTCATTTGATAAGAGGGATCAATTATGTCTTGCGTTTTCTGTAACTGAGCAAACTAAGGTAAGACTGAGAGTGAGTGATACACTCAGAATTTTACATACATAGCTACTCATCAGACTGGGAGATGGAATTTCAACTGGACGATTTGCTGAAAGTCTCATTATATTGAATGTGGCCATATCTTTATTCTGCTTTATTATTATTTAGAGTGAGAATCTGTTTTCCTGTGTGGAAAGTGAGTACTTTCTAAATGTGCAACAAGTAAACAGTCCATGTTTCTTGCAGATGGCAAGGTATTGGAGATGATTTCTTCCTGCAGATGCAGAATGAATTGTAGAAGAGAAACCAACATAACTGCATAAATTAAGCATAAAGGTATCTAAATAATTATTGACTTACAATAAAATGTGTTTCATACCCTATTTATTCATCTTTCAGGAGGGTTTATTTACTTTGTGTTGGATTTAACTTATAGTCTACTGGTTCTACACCTTGTTAAAAACAGCTCTTGCCTTGTGAAACACTTTCTGGTTTTCAAGCTAGTATTGTTGTGTGATGATAAATGTGTTGTAAGGCTGTGTTTGAGGGCAATACTTTAGAGAATTGGAGTACAGACAGAGAAAGCAGAGAAAGTAAGCACTGGTAGACAGAAAAGAACTTTGGAGTTAGCACAGAATGGGATTCTTTTGCCAAGAAGCTGCTCATCAGGAAGCCTGTGTGATTTTAATGCTTGAACAGTTGTGAAGCAATTTGTAGGTTGTGGTTCTTCCCTCAAGGCAAGGCTTATTTTTAAAGCATCAATGTGATATTATAAATAGATTTCACTTACAAGGAAGGCCAAATGAAAACATCATGTCTACTTCCTTCATAAAATTCTGATACATCACTTCATCTGTATCTTGTCTCATCAAAAAATTTATTGGTCCAAGGAGAACTGCCAAGGTTTCATTTGTGTGAATTGTTCATTTTTTCTTCAGTAAAATGGTTTAGCAAAACCCAATAAATTGCTATCTAATTTTGTTTCTGTAACCCTTTGCAGTATGCAGTTTTCATTTATATTTCTGAAAAGTGTTAATTCAGGACAGCAATAGGCTTTTGTCATGGTTGTGGTTCGGGTTTAACTTGAATTAGGTTGTCTCTTCAGTACCAAAGGGACCTCTGTTAATGATTTTGTACAGTAGAGAAGGAGTTTTGCAGGAGAAAGAAAGTAATTTCAACTATCATCACACAAAAGTGCTTATGTGGATGTCCTGGAAAACTCTTTTGGATGTATACCATATCATAAGTCATCTGAATAACTGTTCTCACTTCTACCATGAACTGTGCCATTCATGGTAGCATCTGCTTCAAAGGAGTTGCTTGATTCTTGTCCACTCTACCAGAGAAATACAGAAAATCTGCTGTATACAAATCAAAGTGGAGGTTCTGCACGGGCAGAAACTGATGAACAAGAAGTTCCACCTTAATATGAGAAAGAACTTCTTTACTGTGCAGATGACTGCACACTGGAATAGATTGCCCCGAGAGGCAGTGGAGTCGCTCTCACTGGAGATATTCAAGAACCATCTGGATGCAATCCTGTGCCATGTGCTCCAGAATGACCCTGCTTGAGCAGGGAGGTTGGACCAGACAACCCACTCCTGTGAGTGTGCGACCCTATGTATGATAAGGCAATCAGATAGCTAATGGGCATCTCATTCAAAGCACTTCTCCGAAGGAGTGGATTCTAGAGACAAATTAAAAATTAAAACACACTGCCTTACTTTTTAAGAATTTTAAGAATTTGAGCAGAACAGGAAGGTAAAACCCAACAAAAAGCATAAATGAATGAAGAAAAGAGTTGAGTACTTCGGGCAGTGGGAGGACAGGTAATAGCAGCATTTGAGAAGACATTAAGCAAAGAGGAGGAAACAGGCAGCAAAGCTATAACATACTGACAAAATTGATTGGGTGATCCCCACAGATCAGATAACCCAAGTTCATTCTATTAGCCCCTTTTTATGTACTAGTGAAGGAGCAGTGAAGGCCCTGGCAATGAGAGTAAAGGTTAATATTTCCGTAAAGATACAATATGAAACTTTCTGCTCTCCAGATGATGGAGCTTAATGTGACCTGATGCAATCTTGTTAACTGCTGAGTCCCAGTATAACTTATTCTGAGCCCTTGTCTCAGCTACAGCAACCATCTTTGTGGTATCTATGCCCCAAGGCGCTACCCAGCCAGGGTGGTTGCAGCAGTGCCCACTCTTGTTTCTTGCCATTCCCCTGAAGTGCTCCTCTCACCTCCTTCCTCACCACTACCCTTGAAGGGAAAATTTCCCAGTAACTTGGAGTCTGAGGGACTTCTCCAGCTGCCATTGGAGTCAACAGTCAACAGTTTCTTAATTCTTCATTCCTTCTTCATTCATCAGCTATGTAATATTGCCTACTCAACTAGGTCCACTGATGCTTTCCTCTACCATCTGCTTATTGATCTTTCACGAATTCTAGCTTTCAGACTTTCTTCCAGTCACTTTGTGCTGCGTGAAGGAAGCACAGAAAAGGAGAACGCTAGTCACTGATTTGTTTAAACCTTAGTCATCCCAACTGTCATTCTGCTCTGGGTCTTGCAATGCTTCTCTTTTAAAGTCTTTCTCTTTTCTGCTTATCTTTCACACTTGGTAAGTAACACAAGGCTTTGAATTTCCTTGCTCTTAAATAACATTTTGTGTAGGAGTCCTTTAGTTCCCTGGAGATCATAATGACTAAGTCACACTTCTTTCAAGAGGGAGGGAAGTGTCCATTAACGTTTCTTGATTTTCTTAATTCCAGACTTTTTCACTTGCTTTAGACTCACCGTTTTATTTAATAATGATAGATACAACTGTTGTATCAGTGGTTCCACTGAAAGGTTATAAAAATGGTCTAGCGAACACTGAGATACACTGAGAAAGCAATGACAAAAGTTGTTAAAGCACTGTAACTAAGTACTATGAAAGTAATATAGACATTTAGATGAAGTGACTGTTTTTCTTGTTATTTTATTTTGTTAGGCTCTACTCTTAACTCTCTAATATGCCTCCTAGGATTTGATAGAGCTTGTTCAAAACCTCATCTTATACAGTTACCTTTTTTTGCATAAAGCGGCATAAATACATTCTCAATATAGTTTAAAATAGTCTGAGTATTTCAGTTATAACCATATAATTGTGCAATGTGCTTTATAACAGAAACAATTACTCGAATGTGCAGAACAAGATAAGACAACAGGGTTTCTAAAGACAGAGACATTGACTTGATTTCAGTGTTACTTAAGCATATAATTTCTATGTGAAAATAAGGATGTTCATTAGTTCTTGATGTAAACCACTCTTACAGAAGAGCTAAAACAAACGTTTTAGAGGGCAAAGGATATATCGATTTGCAGTGTCTCTCGGAGGTCCATGTTTTGCCCAGGTATGCATGCTATCACTCTAAGAGGAGCCTCTGTATTGCCTTAGGATGCCTGTTACGTGAAGAGAAGGTTGCATGGAACAGCCCGGGCCTACCAAATGGAGATTCCTCTAACAAGTCCTTTCCTACAACAGGTGATGCTTGAAATCCAGTGACAGGGCAAGGGATGCAGAAGGGCATCTAAAAATGGGTTAATATCTGTCTGTGCATGTGTGCATGCAGAAGGTAATAAGAAGTTATGTCACTAGAGTTATGTATAAAGTACCTAAGGCAAATCCTTGCCTGCTTTTATCCTAGCAACATAGGACATCAGTCCATCTCTGTTTTGTTACCATAAGGCTCATTGTGCTGTGATTCATTAAGTGAAGGACGGGGAGGAGGAAAAGAAAGGAGCACCTTGATTCTTATTTATCATTTATCCAATGAAATTATCCCTACAGAAAGGCACACATCTTGAAATTAAGTTCTATCCCTTCTTCATCAAGCAATGTAACTTATTCCCTCCTGGAACCCTGAGTTACCATTCAGCAAATACTAAGCAAATAAAACTGTTGGATCTTTCATAGACTCTCATTAGATTATATTAGGTTGGTTTCAGATATTTCACTTGTGAGCTGTGGCAACTGAAATGATATGAGAGAAAGGTGACTATTAGCATGGTATTTGCATTTTAAGTAGTGGTTAATTAGTGTCCTTTAATATTCCTATTAATGCAATTTAGAAAATAACTTAGAGGTGATAATTAAAGAAAATGTGTTTATTTGTTTTTCTTTATCTAGGACTCTAGAAAAAAATCAAAGGGATTCTTACAGCAAAAAGTGAACTAGAAGGAATCATTCATATTTTTGTTCTTCTCTCATCACTGTCGTGTTCAATTCCGTTCATTAAACAATAGCTCTTAAGCTCTGTCTTTAACACTAGTTAAATTTCTGACCTCTTCTTTTTCCCATTATAAAGCTTCTTCACTCCTGTGATGGCTAGAAACCTTTTCTCATTTTAAGCCTAAATGAATTCATGACTGCTTTATAATAATTTATTCTTGTGCCAGCACTGCCTTTGAGTTTAAAAAGGTCCTGTGTCTCTACATTTATTCTTTCTTCCCCCATCCTATGTATTAATAGATAGGAGTCTTATCCACCCTCATGCTTCTTATAGTTTAGCTTAATAAGACAGGTTCTGCTAGTCTCTTCCAACAGCTCAAATTTTCGATACCTCTGCCAGTTTAGGAAAGGTATACTGCATCTGCTTGATCTGCAGCACATCCATTCTGATTCAGGTATCCTGAACACATGGAGGTAAAAACATCTGTCTTATAGATGAGGTCCTGGTAGGACAATACATGTGAAGCATACAGAAAATCTAAAGTGTATAATCACAGAGTATTCTAAGTTGGAAGGGACCCACAAGGATCACCAAGACCAGCTCTTAAGTAAATGGCCCATACACGGATCAAACCTGTGACCTTGAAGTGTTTAGCACTATGCTCTGACTAACTGCATCTCTCTCCTGCTCATTTTTTTACCAGGATATCTTCTTAGGATTCTGCATCTGTGTAAGTTATAGGTTATAATTTTCTTTCACCACTTTTCTTACATCTCTTTAATTCTAAAGACGCTGGAGCAGTCTTTGATTAACAGCACACCATTTTGTTGCTATGAGATCTCGTGTCATGTTTGTCTTTTTTTGTCTTGTTTGCAACTCATCATTGCAGAATGATGAATTTCGATTCCCTTGCTTCTACCTCAGATCTGATGCTTTCACTTCCACGCCCTCCAGATCTCCCTCCAGGAGTCTATAACATTGTCTCCCAGGACAAAAAAATGCTTCAATAGAGGCTTCTTAATGACATGGTGGTGAATCATACAAAAATCTGCTATTTCTGAGTTATTCTTTATTTTACCTCATGTCTCATTACATCATTAATGCAGGTTATATAAAGCACCTTCACCTCCATTTCTTTATTTCCTGAAGAGATTGAGTCCTCTGTATCACCTTTCTTTTCCACTAGGTTTTATTTACCTTTACAACACCAATTTTGATATTCTAAATCAGTGGCTAGAGTTGTTCCTTGCGATGGTATCCTAGGAGCCCTTCCAGACCCAGGTTCCTTGAAGGATTAGATGTAGCCATTTAATTTACACCACTGTCTCTCTGGCTACTTCTCTCACCCATATGGATACCTTCTGCTCTTTTCAGCTCTCTTCTGTTCTTCTCTCATTAGAAGCCTGAATCAAAACCCAGGACTCCTCCTTCCCTAGCTGACGGGAGTGATAACAACAGTGATATAAAATGATAACTAGCCACAAGCACAGATAGAACTTTTCTGTTAGAATAAGAATTGTGATTAATCTGCATTTTGAAATCTTGTCCGCTCATCCCCTATTGTTTCCCTCCTCCTTCCCCCATCCCCATGACAAAGAGTCGCCAGAAGGCTGCTACAGCTCCACACTGCTGTTTTACTGTTGTACACCTTTAAAATGTCATAGTAAAAAAGGTGATCAATAGCTCAGTTACAAAATAGTTTGGAAGGGAGGAGAGGGTTTCACTTCCTCTGAGCCAGACAGCTCATCTCATGCAATGAGGCTGAACAGCTTCTGTTTGATGATCATCATGGTTGGGTGAAGTGGAGCTGGGAGGGAATAAATGTCTTTCAAATCAGATTGCAAAACTACAGGGTGAAAATGATGCCTTGAATTTTTAACCAACCAAAGATCAGGTTAACTAGAATTATGGCTTTATTTAATTTGATAGCCACTTTTCTAATTTAGGCTTAAGTTATTATGGCCCAGACCTTTTTGAGAGGGGTCTATTCTGAAGCTGGTTTTGCCTGTTCAGCCCTTCATGGGTACCATGGAGGGCAGCTTTGCCTACCTCCTCTGTCTCTCCCATCTTTCAGTGAGTGCAGTTATCTCCTCACAGACACTGTGGGAGCCTCTGGCAACATCCAAAGTTATTCATAGCATTCTAAGTCACCTAATCCTGAGACACTCTCAGGAACTTGTGGTATCAAATGCTTTAAAGGGGGCAAATTCACAGTCAGGACAGACTGCACCTCATCTTTAGAGACAAGCAGAGAGGCCCTCAAAAGGCCAGGGTAGATATAACCACTGAATTCTAATGGAAAGGCTGTCTTACTGGGTTATGAATGGACAGCCCAAAGGCTTTACAAGAGTTATGTTTGCTTCAGCAAAGTCTAAAAGTGCACTTGAATTCATTGTTGAACTATGACCTCTCAGATTCAGAAAATAAAATTAAATAAGCAGAATATGAAGTAAATCTCATGAACTTTGCTTCCAACTAAAATGCTTCTATCCTATGTCTCAGGTGGTAGCAGCCAGTTAATTTGCTTCTGTTGCTGTTCTAATAGGTGAATTATAAATATGTTTGTTTTTCACAGTAACTGTGGGTTATGCTGGATACATCATACTTGCTTTTGGTTGAGAAAAGCGGATGTCATGTTGTCAGTCACTCTGTTTACACGATGCTTTTCATCATCAAAATTTATACCATGCTGGTATAAATTGGCGATGGTTTACAAGAATGATACATGAAAATACTCACATAATAGAGGTCAGGAATCTCTTCAGAGTGGCAGCAAAAACTTTCTTTAGAAGCTTAGGTAAAATTGCGACTATGCTGGTTTACATCAATTAGCAAACTGGCCCTCCAACATAAGTCCAAGGGGACAATAAAATTCTTTAGAATAGCTTTAATTCAGCAGCAATATTCCTATCTTCCTGCTGCTACCCTCCAAAGGCAAGTCATTGACTTATATTTGTTGTGATTTCTCTGTCAGAATAAAACCTAACAGGTAAATGATGCTGCCTCTGCCATCAGAAAGAGGTGTTGGGAGCAGCATAATGGAACAACGAACAACCTATTATGACACTCCTGGGGACCTGGAGGAAATCAGTTCAGCTCTTAGCACTAGAGAAAGATTTAGGGTATAAGAATCAATTTACCCCACACAACTTGGCTTCAAAAGAATAAAGCTGTCCTTTCCAAGTCCTTAGCTGATTGTAGCGGACAGGAGAAATGAGGTGTCACTAATCCTCTTGCTCCTTTCCCTGGCTGCTTGAGGAGCACAGATCTCTTTTTAAAGGCCTGCTGCAGGCAGGTGAGTCTGTCTGCAGTGACAGTGGGGCTATGCATTGTAGCCACATAACTAGGTGGTAGTCCACTTCAGGGTCTGCAAAAGGTTGGGTTTTTGAAAGGTTCAGTTTCAGGATAAAAGCCTCTGAATGCCTTGTTTAGTTGGGTTAGGGTTTAAATAGTAATCAGCATTAGAAGAATTCTATTCTTCTTTTCATCCTTCAAGCTTTTGCAAACTTCACAGTCTAAGGAGGACTTAATTCTTAGTTTACGATTTGCTGCCTTGTGTGTTGGATTATTTATTGTTGTTGTTGTAGTTTGGACAAAATTACATGATGCAACTGAAAACTGCTAGGATAGCATAAGCTAGGACAGTTTTACAAATAGTAAATGTGGCATGGGCACCTAGAAGTTCCCTGGTTGTTCAGAGTGTTTGGGATGAACTGACTGGGCTGTGCACTGAGGACAATGGTCATACCTGCATGCAGGGTCTGTGCCCTGCCCCAGGGCTTGCCTCATGCCTTGCCTCAACTTCATCAGAAAGCTAACTTTAAGAGATATCCTGTTAGGACTTATTTCTGCTGGGCCAGCCACAAAACAATTGAGCCACTGAGAGCAGGAGGTGGAGGGGCGATGTGCATATGAGCAGGACTGAACACTGCAGAGACAGCATCTAGCTCATGGAGAAAGGCATTTTAACAAAGCTAGTCCAGTTCTTTCCTGCAGGCTCCCACTGTGGAGCAAGATCATGACCCTTGTTCTTTCTCAAGCAGACATATTTTCAATTAAAGCTACCTCCTTAAAAAAAAGGGTACATTTTAGAAAGGGCAGGCTGGGACATGTGATGGCTCCTTCAGGCTCTTCCCCTGCAGTGTAGCTCAAACAATGGCCTTAGGCAAGGCTGCTTACTGAAAGGGGAAAAAAAGTTTCTCTTTCTGTCTTTCAAGACCAGGCAAAGGTGGAGGGCACTTTTTCTCTGGTAGTTGGGTTTTTTCCTCTGTATAACTATCCCCTGTTACAGTTTAGCTAGCATTAGTGTGTCCATTGTAAACGTGTTTTTGTGAAACATCTGATTTATTTTATATGGTTCCTTAGGAGAAAATGTAATTTATAAATGGCAGCATGGAGAAACTTTTGGCTTGGAAAAAAAAGTCCCATATCAAAAAAACAAACAGGGAAGCTATAACATTTCCTTCTATGTGGTGTCCCAGAGACATCAGTTGCATATCCCCTATTATCCTGATTACTGGCTGACCACTGCTCCGGCCTCACCAGCTCTTGTGTTGCTCTGAATGGCTTGGTCGGAACAGCCTGCAAGGCTGGCTCCTTTCACAGCCCCATTGTCATACTTACTGGGACAGGCCTGAGGGTAACCCTCAAAAAAATCTTTTCTAAGGAAATCCTTCAGTTTCCTTGTTTCTCAGGAACCACCCCTTCACTTCATATTTTTATTAAGTTACGTATTACTCAGAGCACTGACCTCTCTGAATTCTTTAAAGACCTGATAAGGTGGAAATAAATAAGACGCATTCATGTATTCATCCTCTTTGCTCTCACTAACTAGTACAAATACGCAGATCTTGGCACAGCAGCAAATGACAAAAGAGCAGGTGTAGAGGGTCTGGCCAAAGACCTGTCCAACCCCATATGCTGACCCTGGCAGTTGTCAGATGCTGACACTTGTCTACATGCTCTGCTGCTCTCCACTTTCCAACTGTTTCCTCACCACTCTTGGGACAGGGACAAAAGTCCGACTTCCATCCTCTCTCACTTCCCCTTCAGATGTCTGCTTCTCTGGAGGCTCTTTTGCTTCTCCATGATACTTTCTGCTTCTGTTTCCTAAAGTCTTTTAACAGTTCCTTTATTGCAGTTATGTAAATTTGGCAGTGCTTTAAACCTAGGCCCTGTGAGAGTGCTTCATAGGTGCAGCTTTGACTGTTTATAGCTGTGACTTGGTTTTACTACTCCACTGAGAGTTTTGAGCCTATTCCACAACCATTCAGCTTTCTTAGGAAGGGTACACCATGAGAATCAGTAGTCCATTTAACTCTGCAGGATTATCCTTAATATTAACTAATTATTAACTAAATATTAACCCTTTTATGTTTTCCCAATAAAGAGTTCAATGTTGCATGTAACCCAGATGAAACATTGCACCCCACCTGTGATTTGCCACCTTCACTGGTCTCTCATTTTCAGAACAAATGCCTATCCCAGCAAGAAGATGTTGCTTCAAAGACCCTTGAAGTCACTGTGTCCTACAAGATGCTGTCTTGCCAAGGCTGAGACTCTGGTGCAAAAGCAAAGGACCAGAGTGCATGGAGGACATTCAGAACTAGTAGATTATGAATGTTTTGATCACAACCCAAAATAGAAGTTTTCTAAAATTTAATACCTAATTTTTTTAAAAATAGATAGCTTCTACTGGCTGAGATTTTTAAGTGTCCGGCAATATTCTTTAACAAGGAGCAAAGGAGAAAAGAGAACAGGTTCTCTGCTATAAAACAATAAGGAAGTAGACACGTAAAAAATCTTTGAGGTACAATCCCTGAGACATAACTTGAGTTATTGTTTAATAGTGGTCATAGAGGAGCAACAGTTGTATGGACTATGAATAACACAATCCCTGATGTTCACAGTTTGCTCCTGGCCTCCAGGAGGAAATGCCCTTCCACTCTGCAAAACTTTAGCAGTTCAAGAGCTGTTCTACCACTGACTGTCAGCAAGCTTTCATTTCAATTAAAGGGCCAAAATATTGTCAAATGAAAATGAATGCTCTCATAAACAAATTTAATGTTTGTGTTTACCGCAAGCAGTTCTTCCAGTGATGATTAGGACATGGGTCCGTCTGCGTCTGGCTGGTCACTCCATCATATTTTGTGGAAGGCCTGTGTAATTTAATGGAAAACCTAGACTTGAAAGCAAGTTCTAATTTCCTTCTTCCTCAAGTTTTTCTTTTTTAATATGCAGTATTTGTATTCCTTTTGATTCCTTGATTCCCATAAAGAAGAGAACATAACATTGTTTTATGTTACTGAATAGATTGGTTGTTGGGTTATTTTGGTTGGTTTGGGGTTTTTTGTTTGTTTTTTTTTTTCTTACTTCTTCTCCTCAGCCCTTAAAAGCCTTCATACACATGTATTGGCTTGTAATCCATCCTGAAGAGATTCCAGCATGGAGTTTTCATAAGTTGCATTCACTGAATTGAAATAATAACTTCGAATTACCAGTGGGGGAAAAAATACATAAGCTCTTTCTATTTGGATTCTCCCCAGTAGATAATCATGGTTAGACTTGTTTTAAAGTAAGAATATAAAACTCAGACATGTATCAACCTTTTTCATAGGTGCTACTTCAGAAGCAAAATAACTTCAGCAGACAGGAAGGAATTTGCTTAGAGGGAATTTCCTTGTTACAGGACACAGGAAAACTAAATGCTCTACAGATTTGTATGCCCATGCTTTTAGGTTTTTCTAAATGTAGAACCTGTTGTATTGAATTATGTACCCATGTACCAGTTTTGTTAGGTTTTTTTTGTAAATCCAGTAATACTGGTTGTTCTAGCACACATCACTGTTTTCTTTGTGAAGCTTTTCACAGCAGCTTTTAACTCCCAGTTTTGTGCTTTAATAACAATACCATCTGGCTGAGATTTTCAAACTTGCCTCTGGAGATTGAAAGACTGGTTTTTTCCATTATAATTAATGAGATTTGGGTGTCCTAAACCCGTGGGCAGCTTTGAATACATGGCCTGCATCTTTTTGGTTTCAGAAGTGCTTTGAGACTTTCAGAAGGAAAAGCCATTAAGCTGACCTGAGATGACAGGATGCTATGCAGTCTTACACTCAACACTAGTTTCTGTGTAAAGTGGTCAAAGCATGCTCAGTGGTACCTGAAAGGCAATGTAGTTGGCTTGGTTAAGAATGAACAAACCTCTGAAGGACATTATCAAGTACATTTAATTTTTATTCCAGAAATAGTTGACCAGAAGACCAGAATGATATTTTTTGTTGTCAGTATAAAAGCAACATTTTTCATGACTTACATTAGAACAAGATTTGGTACTCACAAAAGTACATAAAACTCTGGCAACCTTAAGTAGCAGCAATTATGTCTGTTTTGACAAACATGCAATAATTTGCTTCAAAATGCTATGCACAAAGGGTGGCCAGACTTAACGACAGATTCCAAAATCTTCACAGGATCCCAAACAACAAAATCTCTTCCGTATTTATAGAAGAGATGAGAAAAGAGGGCAAGATGTTGCTCCTAGTCATCTTGCAGTCTGGATTTCAGCTGGGAGGGAAGATCTTAACTGTCCCTTCTTCATCACTTCTGGCAATGACGGCTTGGAGGCTCCTACAGCTAGAACTGCTGGACCCAGCTGTGCTGGGGAGTCACATTTGAATTGCACATGGCTCAAGAGCCACCCTCTGATCTCTGGGTTCTTAAACAAACTGCTAAATAGATCAAGAGCATAAATGCTGCACCAAATTATTTCTATCCTGTGGATAAGTAAAGCCTTTCTGATGGCAGTTGTATTTCATGAACATCTGCATAAGAGAGTCTTCAGCATTTATTATGAAACATTACTCCATAAAAATTGTGAAAAAAATAAAGGTTTGTAAGACAGAATTCACAATGTTCTCTATCTACTGCATGAGATTCCTTTCAGCAGAGGTAAGAAAAATGGACTCACTAAAATAGTAACTGATATAAAAAGGAAGTGGTTTCATGTAGAGGACAGCTATTTGCAGTTAAATGGCAAATAAAAAATAAGTAACGAGTCAGTTCAAATAATATTGTTTGGGGTAATCCACTTGGGTGTGCTTATGTAATCTATTTTTACGATAAGAATCTACATAAAAATCTCTGTACTTAGTCTTAAGAGTCTTGTTCATTTCTATGTTATATTGGACTTACAACAAAGGTTTCTTCTGTATGTTTTAGAGCAAAAACTGAATTTTGATAAAACTCATGAACTATCAGAATTCTCATGCACGAATCTTCTAGACTTAAACATGCTACCTCAGATATGACTCAGTTATTAGATTTGTAGGCTGCATATGGGAGAATGTGGTTCAATGCTCAGTGTAAGCAGATATATATCCTGAACCACCTCTCAAAAGAGCAATTTTAACTTCAGGATCTCAACTTTCCCGTGTGTCAGTGTTAGTAGGGATCAGATCTGGCTGAAGACTAACCTTCATCTGGAAAAATTAAAAATAAAAAACAAACACAAAGTTTTCAGCAAGGTCAATTTGCTTGGCTGAGCCAACACAATGGGATGGAAGCACAAGGTTAAGGGCACAGATGGAGCAGGAATCAATCACCCTTCTGGCTCTCATGTGGTCTCAGGTCAGCTTATGCTCCCTGTGTCATCACATTCCATATGAACATTCATATACAGAAAACATAAAAGCAAGTCAGGATATCAGAAGCAGCTGGCTACACACCACAATATCATAATTCCTGGAGGGCTTTTGTGTGTTTTTGAGGTTGTGGGTTTTCTTTATGACTGCCAGCTCTATATTCTACATGGATTTTAGGCAAGATCAGAGAAATAATTAGCTATGTAAGTATGTGCAAAAATTTCTCTATTAGTGAAACAGAAGGAAATCCTGGCAGACCTAGATGAGACGGAAGAAAGGACAGCAGTTTTCCCTGGAATAAGACACTTGTTTCAGAATAAATTCTGTGTGTAAAGAATATAACAGTAGGCTCAGTAGGATGTCAAAATGTATGGGTATGGTAATGTCTGCATTATTTTTTGTTGCAAATTTCAAACACTGTGGACTGGCCTCAGGAACAGTTTATTAGCTGGGCTCAGCAAATCCCCTCTTCCCTTGTTTACTGCTGTAAGTGAGCAAAAAGGGAATAATACTGTAATTCAAGGAATTACAGGGAATTCATTGCAGAGCATTTGCATTGTGTAGCTGGTTGTTAAATGATATGAACATTAAAAAGGCAAGACCCCCACTTATACTTCTAGAAGGGTAGAACCTTTGTATTAAAGTAAAATAATGTAACTCAATTTCAGAGCAGCAATCCAAGAGGGCATTGTTGATTCATGTATACTGTAAGAAAATCATTGTGAGCTACTGTAGGCTTCTATTTGTTTTTCCATATTTCCACCACCACCCCCCCTCCCGAGACGGTAGCTGAACTGTGACTGAAATATTATTTTTCCATCCCCAGATGGCAGTGCTGCCTTCCAAGATAATACCACTCAGTAGTTCTGGGAGAGAAATGTGTGCTGGTCTCTGGCTGGCTTACATGACATGTTTCTTTGTTTCAAGGGAAATATGCTACAAATTCCCACATAAAAAGACTGCGGTAATCAGGATGGGTTTGCTCATCCAAGTCTGACACAGAAGCCATCTTCTGTTAGAGGCACCTACCAGGTCGCAGCCTATTTGTAAGAAATGACATCTGCAAATGCGAGTTGGAATTTCTGCTGAACTTTACTTAAATGTGCAGTTTCTAATATCTTCCAGGTGAACTAGAGAAGAAATAAGCTTGATGGCCATTCTGGCTTTTAAAGACCTTGCAGAAGAAGACTGCGCATGCTAATCTTGGTCCACAAACCTTTGGCATCTGGCCTAATCCTTCTTCCGCTTTTCTCACCAGCACAAACCTTGCCACCCTCAGCAGGGCAGGCACTGAGCAGCATTGTAGGTACTACATTAGGCTGTTAAATCTCATACTGCCTTGCAGAGCTACTGGCTTGATCCTCCTGTGCCTTTTCTGCACAATTGCGTGGTCCCTTTAGTTACCAGGAGCAAGAACTGAGATGTTATCCTACCCCGTGCTGCCCTCACTGACGTGTAATAACACACCTTTACTGGGCAATCTTAATGCTCATTAAATTATCTGAGACATAAAATAAAAGGTGCAATGGAATAAAACAAACATGGTGCATGGGGATGTCTGCCAGTTCCAGTGGCATATTGAAGATGTAACAAGGAGCTCTTAGCCCCTCTAGAGAATCCAGGAGAGTCAGTCCTGTTCTCAAGGAAAATTATGCTTTTTAGCATCATTTGGAAAGTTCAACTTAATGCTCTAGCATGTTGTTCCCTTGTATTTTGAAATGGTGAGAAAGGTTCTTCCATGTTGGGAGGGTGTGACCTGTTTCGGGGATCTTCACTCTCATTGCAGCTTTTTCGTGTCTAGCAAGCAGGAAACAGAAAAAGGACTTGTTCCTTTCCTTCACTGGAGATATTTGTGTGTGTCAAGCCCTCTCAAAAAATTTCTGCTACTTCCTGAAGATCCTAGATCACAGGGTGCAATAGAACACACTTAGAGATAATCCTTGGACCCTCTCCCCTGGCCACTCATTTTGCAGTTTACAATTCAGTGAGGTGAGGCTTTTTTCCACCTTTCCTATCCATATGCTTACAGAGCCAGTGAGGAAAGCTTAAATACAAGTAGAACTGGGATATGCATTGCCCTTCCTCTGACAAGCCCAGGGCAGAGGAGGACAAGAGGGCTCCCTGGGTCATAGTTGGGCAGGGAGGAATAGGGGAGGACAGCAGTAACCACACAGAGAGTCTGCCCTAAAGGTTTTATCTGCAGCCTCTTCTGGAGGTGGTGCTGCTCTGTGTGGCTCTTTAACTGGAGCAAGCAGTAAATATAACCTGGCCTTCCCAGTTAATAGGATAAGAGAAATGCAGATTTAGTTCAGAGCAGCTACTGTGTTGCTAATGGTGCTTGTGTCACAACTTCCATCCTCACCCCTCCTTTGTCCTCTTTTACTCCCTTTGATTTTCTACATGGAAAAAAGAAATTCTTTTTGTCAGGAAGGAAATGTTTACTGTCCCTTTCCAGGCTACTCTAATTCCCCCCTCCCCAACCCAAATTCCTTTCATGTCTAGAGTCATGATTTCCAACCCCTCACCTTCATGCCTCCCTCTTTCACTGACCTAAGAAATTATTAACCCGCTCTACCTAAAATGAAGAGATATCAAACACAAATTGTGCCTTCTCAGCTCTGCCAGAGCTGGAATTTCTGTATTCTTCTCTGCTAGCTGTAGGGATCTTGGAGAAAAATCTGAAAAAATTAAAACTAAAAAAAATTTAACATCAAACCCATAAGAAATATTTTTAAAATTTTTTTTTCTAGTAAGACCACTCAGCACTCTAGCCTACTGAGAAGACCAGGACCCCCTTCTCATTACACCACATACATAAGCCAGCCAGCAAATAAGCATATCTGTAAATAAAATGCAATAGAGAGAATTAGAAACCAAGGGGAAGAAGCCGTCCTTCAAAATGGGTTCTGGATTTTGCACTGTTTTCTCAGTCAATAGTCCTCTTCTTCTCAAACACATTAGTAAAGATGAAAAAGACAGTTTGTTTTAAAAGCTGTACTATCAACCTCCTAAAATATCTTTTTTCCCCTTAAATCTGCATACACAAAGAAGAGGGAGGAGGAACTCAGTCATTTGATGACACATCTGCTCATCCCCAGAATTTGATTTCAGCTGTCATGAATTCACCTGAAATGATTATATGGGAAGCCAAGCTTATCAACTCCAGTTTCTTATTTCCAGCAATTATAGCACTTTGCAAGTCTGATGGGTTTTGCCTGCAAAATATGGCAGACAGAAATACAATATTATTTTTAAATAATAGGATTCCTCAGTTCGAAAGAAAATCAACACAAAATAAAAACAGTGTTACTGTTGCTTCAGAGTAAAGATTCTTTCATTGTCTAGAACAAGTTTGCTGCCAAATTGATGATTTTTCCATGGCTAGAATGTATTTTTCATTTAAAAGTTAAATACATAGTCTACTGAAAACAAAGATATTTTATCTGTAATTAAAAAACCCATAACCATCTTTTCTCCTCTAAATAGAAGAGAAAGTTGGTAACTGTTTTTTATGATTTCTTTTATATGTGTACTGAAAAACTATGTTTGACATAACTTGTAAATAGAATCTGCCTCTTATTTCCCATGTATTAAATTGGAAGACAATAGCAAAACTTCTTACTATGATTGGATTAAATCATCCTGACATTAATATTATACATCCTTCACTATTAATAAACAATATAAAAAAAAATAAGAACCTTTGCTGTCTTCTGCGCAAGACCAGAATGCCAGGGATGCAGCTTTCCCTGGCATATTTGCAAGGAACATATGGATAAAGGGGTATGACTCGGGGTTTCTTCTTTTGTGGGAAATATGTGTATTTCTCTACATTTGTGTGAAAAAAATAAGGCAGAACTAACATTAAAGAGTCTAAGAAAAAGAAGTAATTAGAAGAAAACTAAATGGTAGGCTTTTCAGGAGAAAGGGCTAAACAAAAGGGGGCTGTGAATTTCCTCATATCCAAGTTATTTTCTTGGTTTGCCCAGGGAACCTTAGTCGGAAATACACAGGTTGCATAGTAGAGATGTCAGTCTAATCTTAGATTTTCCTTTAAAGCAAAATCCTCTGTCTAACTGCCTGGGTCAAAAAGGGCAGCCGTGTTATACAGCTTAGCCAGCAGAACTTGGTTAAATGTCTGTCTCTTGACAAATCAGTGCTTTTGAAAACAGAAGTGACTCAGAGACATGTGGGACAGGAAGGTTGTGTACCTCAACTGGCAGGCGCTTAACTCTCCAAATCCTCCCAGGGAAGGTAAACTTATAAGGAACATTTATTTTGATTCCGTGGCATATACTATAAATATGCATACTATTAAGACAAAGAGTGATAGAAGATGCCCCTTAGCCAATTTTCCTCATCTGAGTACACAGGAATTTGTTTCAGGTCCTCTTTCATAGATTGGCACAACTGGGAGCACTGCTGCTCCTGGTTTTGTCTTTCTGCCATCAACTACTATGCAGCTGGAGCATGAGGTTCATTCCAGACATTTTAATTGCAGTATTAGTTAAGACTACTAATAAACATGAACCACTGCAGTGGCACATTCTGTTTCAGAGAGATCTTTCTCTGCCTTGCACACTGACAGATTTTGTTTTCTTTATTTATGTGAAAAGTACCCAATTCAGCTGCTGAGCAACAGCACAGATTTGACTGAGTGAGCTGGAAGGGGCCATCCCCCAGAATTCGCAAGAGTGAACCAGCCTGGCCCCCCACACACAACAGGGAGCAGGATCACACCGCAATCCAGATTGCATTTCAGCCAGATATTGTCAATTCACATTAACTTTTATTTTTTTTTAATTTATTCACAACTAGTATCTACAATATTCAACCTGGACCAGATTCTGACATTTTGAAGGTCTAATTACTAGTCTAACAGGGAAACCTACATTAATTGTCAATAAGATAGTTACTATTATCAAAGTAACTGTCGGCAGCTAACCCAAATGCCTGTTATCAGCAAGGGAGAAAGTCTGCCAACTTTATGCTAAAGAGAGTTTTTACTCAGAGAGGATTTTTGATTCTGGAAATTAAATCAAAATGCAGAGAGTATTTCCAAAAAGAATTATTATGAAGGGGTACTGAAAAGGAAGGTGAAGTAAGGAGAATGAGAAAGAAAAGGCTGCATGGAAAATTTTTCTCTGGATTCATAATTTGGTTTGGGGAAAATAGAGGGTGAGGAACCAAGGAGAAGCTGTCTTTTCTTTTCTGGGGACTGGAGACAGGTTGTTGGGAGTATTACAGGAGCACTCCTACTGCTTCTAAAATTTCTCAGGGCCTTGATTAATGTAGCTTGCTCAGGTTTAAAGAGACTGACGCACTTGTGGGAATGAAAGAATATTTCCATAGGGAGGAAATTTAAAGTCTGTTTTATTTCTCTTTCTCTTGCCTAATTTCATGGGACATTACCACAGATGGTTCAGGAATTTAACTTCACAAACTTCTTCCTGTTGCAGAGACCCTTGATCTCTTCTGCTCTGTTCTTGTGACACATTTTAATAATGTGCTTTTAATGTTTAACAGTACACTGAGGGTACTCGGGGTTTATGTAAGTCCCATAGGCCTTTCTGAAATAATTTTTCTTTGTGTTTACCTATGTCAATGCAAGAGATAAATCTGTTGGAGGAAACAACGACCTGAAACCATCACACATAGAAAAGTTTGCTGTGAAATCACATGCCAACTTGTAGCCTGTTCCATATGAAGCAGGGACTTGGGCAGAACTCCTACCCCCAGGCCTTCATATCATGTAATGTTGGCATGTATTTGTATCTACTTTTAAGTTTTATGAAAGTAAAGAGGCATAATCAGCTCCTATCCAATTTATTTCATTAAGAGTTAATCTTTGACAATCATTTCTCAGAATCTAAAGGGAAAAAAAATCCAGGATAGCTTGAAAGATGGTCACACTTTGATGCTGACTACCAAATATTCTGTTGGTTTATGAGCTACATGACAACTGTTCCTCAGAAATTATCTAATAAATCACTAAACAATATGGAAAAGTAGAATGTGTAGGTTGCTCTGGAAAGCTATCAGTCAGCTCATTTCTATTATCATTAAATGATCATCCTGCTTCATGCGGACCAGCACGGCCAAGTCAGATATGGCAATGCACTTTCTGAGCCCTTTCAGATAACCAATGGTGTGAAACAAGGCTGTGTTCTTGCACCAACACTGTTCACAATCTTCTTCAGCATGATGCTTCAAAGGGCCACAGGAGACCTCGGTGAAGAAAACGGCATCTACATCTGGTATCATACTGATGGAAGCCTATTCAACCT
>VZRE01009903.1:0-59563 GCA_013396775.1 Cephalopterus ornatus
ATATTTTAAAATATTTTAAAATTTATTCTTAATTCCACTTTAGGTGTCCAGGTACCAGCAGCAAGAGACACCTTTCAGGTTTCTTCAAAACCTGAAAGTTCTCTACTGCTGTAGCTGAAGTGCAGATGGAATAACAAATTATTTAACTAAAAACATCCAATTTCTTACTACATTTTTTGCCTTTGGGCTTCTTTTTAATGCTGTACATTGTAGTACAGGGACACTGATGCACTGTTATGACAGATGCAATCTTTAGTCCAGCAAGATTTTCATTGCAGGTATTAGAATCTTGACCCATTCAGGCAAGCACACAGGGAAATATTCACTAACCTGAGAGTTCATTTGCATGTTCATTTCACTGCAGTTTTCAGCAGACCTGGTATAATACTACTGCAGATCAGACACTCTATATTTAACCTTATGTCTGCTCAGACTTTCCATAGCATATTTATAGCTGCAGTGAGACAATTCAAATTCAATTTCTTTCATTTGAATAACATGTATGGAGAGAAAAAGTAAAGAAAATACTACCTCTATTACTCCATATTATTTAGTTAGAGGAGCAATATTCCCTCCACATCTGTATATGTACTTCTTATACTCTGTAATTGCAAACTTCATAACCTTGGCTGCTATCATTGCTGCTAAAGGACAAGAATAAAAGAACAATATACTAGCCATATAAAATTCAAACAAATGCAAGAACAGCAATGCTTCATTAATACCTGCCATTACAAATATTAGGAATTAATAAGCAATAACTGTAATAGATTGCAAAAGCTTACTGTGTTGTGATTCCTTGTAGCAGACTATTAGGCAACATGAATCAAGCAACGCAGTATGGCATGAGAGCTAGAATCTGAAGCACTGATTTTGTGCTTCAGGATGACGACATCAGCCAAAATCTACATAATCAAGCAGAGGTAGTATTTAGAAGACTTACTTATACATTATGGTGGTCATCTCAGACCAGTGACTCTCCCTTGCTCTTGGTTATCCTGATACTTCAATGTATTTAAAAAACCAGCTTGAGATTAAGAAATGGAAATACTGTAGAGTTCCAATGCTTTTGAAATCTCTACAATTCATGGCAAAATAATAATTTTAAAGAGATGGTAGGTCAGGTATAGATTTCAAATGAATTAACAAAAAAACCCCCCTCTTTATAATAAAGTAAACAAAATTGAATATTGTGAGATCAAGAACAAGGTTCAGTTCTTGGCCTTTGTCATTCATACATCATACTTTAGTGATGGCAAGGGGTAATACCTGTCCTAAACCCACAACAGTTGTTACTGAGCTGGCTGTGAACCAATGTAAACATTTAATAACTCCTGCTTGACACCCCTACCTGTTATTTGCCTATATGAAAGTGGGGTTTTTTTGAGTCAGTGCTAGACAGCAGCTTAAAAACATTCACTCCATAGTAAAATCTATTTTATAGGATTTTTCATAGTGTGTTTTTGTTTTCATAATATTTTAGCCCTCACAGCAAAGCTGAGGGAGGGAGCGCTGTGCACAGGCTCCAGCTTGTTGAGATAGAGATTTGTCAAGCTCAGAAGGCACTGGAGGGAAGCACTACTGTAAGCAAAAGCAGTACTCCCCTCAATATTCTTTGTGATATCCCAACATAGCTGTTAAGCAGTCATAATAAAGGCTCCTCCATGGCACAAAAAGGAAAGCGGCAAGACTAGTTCTTTCCTAAAAAAAGAAATTGCTCTCCTGAGAAGATTGGTAACCCAGTGAGAAAAACTGTGAAAATAGGAGCATCATGGAAACAGAGAATTCGCAATGAAAGTGACACCATGACAAAAGTAAACATAGTAAACTATTTCACAGTCTTCTACAATATTTTTTCTTATTTCCATGAATGACTTAAAATCTCCTCACAAAAATATCCTGCCCTCTTCCCCATTCCACTCATGCCTTCCATGCCTTTCCTCTTCACATAGGAAAGTAAAATTCTTCAGCAACTTTTGACTGTCCTCCAGAATTAGCTTGGAACCTCTGTACTGGTTCCCCATACTCTTAGGAATGAGCTGGATCCATTTCCTTGTTGAGACTGAGGCATCTTTTTACGCAAAATCCTGCTGTGTTAGAGTGTGCACACATTTGAAAAGCAACAGGTGTAGTTGCTGCATGGAAAGTTAGATTGAACTCTGTAGTAGTTGCCCATGTGTAGCCTTTTGCCTAGTTTCATCTCACCTGCAAAGAAACTTTTTTTTTCATCCTGAGAGGGAAACTTTTGGGGCATGACTCAGCCTATTTCAGGCATGCACTTCAGCATGAGATAAACTGACTCCTCAATGTGTCTATTGCTCTTTATTGACAGTAATGGGAGCCCCAGGGGTAACAACTGTAGTTGACATGTACTCACTGTAGTTTAGTTAAATGAATCCTACCTGAAATGAACCCACTTCTTTTTCATCATGAATATAACTCAGTTTAATG
This sequence comes from Cephalopterus ornatus, assembly GCA_013396775.1. Taxonomy (NCBI): domain Eukaryota; kingdom Metazoa; phylum Chordata; class Aves; order Passeriformes; family Cotingidae; genus Cephalopterus; species Cephalopterus ornatus. The sequence goes on from VZRE01009903.1 coordinate 2,452, forward strand.
CCCAGACCAAGGGCAATTAGAGCCAATACTCATTTAATTTTCATACTGTATTTAGTATGCCACTCATTCAATAGGGTTTTTTTCTGTTTGCTACTGGTAGGCAAGTGAAACTACAGCTTCTTAATTGAATTATGTTGTCTCCAAGGACACTTCGTCCTTTGATCCAAGGCCATTCAAAACACTTCATGGTTCAGTTATCAGGAAGGAAAGACCAAACACACAGTTATCTGTGTCTGTAGCAGTAAGGTTAAATGTCTATCTGTTCATTTTAGGCAAAAGCTTACCTCTGAAAGATCTCTCAAAGCCAGATCTCATTGAACAGCGGCACAGAATTTCATCACTGCCATGGATTCACCCTTTTCCACCTACTTGCTGCTCACTGTTGTTCCTCCTGTAGCTGGAAAGATATGCAGAGGGTGAGACATTGCTGTTCAGCTCAGCAGAATTTACAATGCACATTGTATCATCCATTTTGCTGCTCCTTGACAGGTGACAGAGATGTGCAACCCAGTGAAGGGAATTTAAACTCTATTTTCCATATGTTTCTCATTTGCCCTTCACTGACAGAATTCCAAATCAAATTAATGGCTGTCGTTACCATTTGCAGCATTCTTAATTAAAAGTATAAAGCAGAATTTAATTCATACTACATTTGCATTGTTGGGAGTGAATGTTCTTTTCAGATGATTACTGCATTGAAAAAACGAACATCTATGCATAACATTTAAGAATTAAGCATATCAAAATACAGCAGAATTGGTGACATTTCATTCTCAAAATGTGAAAGTATAGGTGCTAGCCAGGCATCTTTTTAGGATATTTGACTGCCATTTGGGATGTTCACATTGTGCCCTGTGAACTCCAGCATGTGCTGCAGATGAAAATCTGGGAAGGGCAACTTCCTTTGCCTCTGATATGGAACCCTGAATCACTCTGAAGCCATGTCTATATTCCAGTAACTCTGATACTTTCTCATTACCGCATAAAGGATGCAGTCTATCACCTGATGGGACATGGTCTCAGGACTTCTTTGGGCTTGTCCTGCCATGTATTAATTTTACATTGGTTTAGCTGTGATAACAATTATCTAAGTAGTCAAGTTTTACCTAGTGTAGCTAGTTGTTATTTTGTGTAGAAAAACTTACCTGCATGGTTTTCAGGAGTGTAAACACAGAAGAGATTCCAGGCTGTAAACAGATATCTCAGTGGTCCATCAGCGGTCACTGTCAGAATAAAATCTTGTTAAAGCAGTTTAGATAGAACAGAAAACTGAATAATTGAGAACCAAGGGAGAGAAAGCGCACATTCACAGAATATGTTAAGAAAAAGTATAAAAATAAGCACAAGGAGATACCAAAAATCAAAGAGAAAGTGACCAACAGCATCAGATTTTTCCTCATGAGGAACTTAGGCATTGATGACTGACCAGACTCCCTTTGCCTCAAAGTGAATAAACAGTGTGAATAAATCTGAGGCATCATCTTATTTAGATGTGCTAGTATAGGTGCAGCCATACATATCTGAAAAGAAGTCGAAATGCACATGATTTAAAGCCTTTTGCCCTATAAGTCCTTTCTACAAGTTCAACCCAGATAATTACTGATTGAAAACTGTGGCCATCTGCTATTTTGCAGCTGAGATGTAGTAAGTTGGCAGTTTGTCCAGTTCCTAGCAGACATTACAAAAAAACATCATCATAATTGACACTAATTGACACCCTGGTATAAGACCAAGCAGTAAGGTCGAAGATTAAATAGGCAGGAGCTTTCCAAAGGTAGTTTTTCCCAGTCACAGCTGAAGGATATTGTCTGGGCAATTTGAGAAAATGTCCATTACTTTTGCTTAAGATGAATTTGAATAGTGCTGTCATATGAGCTCTGAATTCACTTGCAAAAATAATTATAACAAAAATGTTTCCAAAATATTATGGTCCTTCATCCTACTCTATTAGGCATATTACTTCGTATTAGAGCCATGCAGCTGACAATAAAGCAAGGTAATATTAATTTTTCATTAATTATTTTTTAATTCATATCCTGAAAAGAACATTTCAGCAAGGATATTAAACTTTAATTAATATACACTTTCGTTTGTTGGTCAGCAAAATAGCACAGGCGTTGCTGAGATTTTAAGCTTAAGTTAGATGCTCCTCCATTCAGTTATATTTTTTTGGTTAATGTAGAAAGCAAGGTTTCATTTTCAAAGGTGCTTTCCTCTCACATGCATCTCTAAGATTTTTTAAGTGACCAAATCCAACAGCTAAAATATGAATCCCTCAGCACTGCTGCTAAACTTCTCCCTAAGTCCATACATATTTGTGACCCTGGCCCTAGCTTTCTATTAATTAACATTTGCTTGGTCATCCATCATAATGCTAGTTTCACATTAAGTTTTCAGTAACTCTGTTGGCTTCTACAGTGCCAGCGTTTACTTTTTCCCTGTCCTCTGTCCTGAACTTCATAGTCCAAATCATTATACAAGTGTAAATAAGATGGGAACTTTTCAATAAATATTCTGTGTTTATCTAAGGATTCAAATAGCCACCTATTAAGGTTTTCAAAAGACACATGTAGCCACACCCAATTTGTGTTTCAGTTTGAGTTCAAATTAGGCAATTATAAACCTTTGAGAACCAATGTGTCTTTCAGCCTGCATATTCAGAATTTAAGCACCATAGAAAACTTGGCCATTTACCTTTGACACACCCTCCACCTGCCAAAAAACAAACAAACAAACATAAAAAGAGGTAACTTTACGCTTCTGTAAAGGCAATTGCATCAATTACAAACTAAACATTAATTGTATACTATAAATCTTCCTGTTATTCATAAACTCACAAATGCCTATAAATAGCATGGGAGACATACTTCAAACCTGTGTCTGTATCCAAATTACGATGTTACCATCTGTATGGCAGAGATGTCACTCACTAGATCAGGTTGCCTAGGGCCCTGTCCAACCTGGCCTTGAACACTTCCAGGAATGGGGCATCCACAGCTTCTCTGGGAAATCTGTTCCAGTGTTTCATCACCCTCACAGCAAAGAATTTCTTCCTAATACCTAATCTAAGTTTATCCTCTTTCAGTTTGAAGCCATTCCTCTTGTCGTTACGCATCCTTGTAAAAAGTTCCACTCCAGCTTTCCTGTAGCCCCCTTTAGGTACTGGAAAATTGCTCAAGGTCCATCCTAAGCTTTCTATTCTCCAGGCTGAACAACCCAAACTCTCTGCCTGTCTTCATAGGAGAAGTGCTCCAGACCCTTGATCATCTTTGTGACCCTGCTCTGAACTCACTCCAGCAGGTCCATGTCCTTCTTCTATTGGGGGCCCCAGAGCTGGACACAGCATTGCAGGTGGGGGCTCACAAGACTCTCGCTGGAGCACAGCGAGAGAATACTCTCCCTCAACCTTCTGGCCACATTGCTTTTGATGCAGCCCAGGACACAGCTGGCTTTCTGGGCTGCAAGCACACATAGCTGACTCATGTTTAGCTTCCTATCCACTATCCTCCCTGAAATCCTTCTCCTCAGGGCTGCTCTCAATCCATTCTTGCTCCAGCCTGTATTTGTTTTTAGGATTGTCCCAAGATAGGTTCAGGACCTTACGCAGACTATCATAGATATCTGGGTCTGATAGGTATTTGATTTCTGGGTTGGTTTTAAATATTTCTTAAAACATCCCAGGATAGATGTTTCTACCATTTCTCTTAGCACTATTCCCAAGTCTTCTACTGCTATATGATACATTTTTCTTCAGTGACAGATTACCAAAAGTAAAAGTGGTAATCTAAATGTGTCACTGGAAAACCATTTTTTTCACATTAGAAAATGCACCAGATGGTCTTTCTTCATTCACCTTCCAATATCCTTTAGAGTATTACATGCAAAGGCATGTTTAGATAAAATTGTAACTACTTTAGGTAATCATAGTATTTTCATCTTAATTTAGAGACTCTAATAAAGAGAATATTTTTCCATGGCACGGAAAACACTTGATTATGTTGATTACATTGCTGCTGTATCAGCATTACTGTTCCGACAGAGAACACTGAAAGTTTGTAACATGAAATGAACAATTCAGTTGTGTCAAAAAAAAGCATTATATGATGATTGAAGAGTGTAGAGACCACACCAAAACTGGAAAATCTCACTTTTTAAATCTAACCATTAATGACATAAGACCATTGATTTATAGCACACACAGGTTCTGTTGAGGGCACAAACTGTGGTTTAGCTCTCTTGTTATGACTTATAGACTGGGACTAGGTCTTGTGCATTTGCAGTCGCAGTGGGATAAAACATGGATATTCCTCTTGTGTATTTGAAAATTATTAAAGCTCATTCATCCATAACGTAATTTATGTCATTCTGAATGGGTTTTCTTCTGACAGAATCCACAGAAGCACAATATGAAATCAGAATACAACACCATCCATGAATTAAGTCAAAACATCAGAAAAAACACATGAAGACTGTAAAGCCCCCAGCTCACTTGGCAAGGTTTTTTTTTTAAACGGGCTTATGTACTTTGATACCCTGAGGCTGCGCAAGGGGAGAACACAACAAAGTTCTTATGAGATTGAGTAACAAACTTTTACTTGCAAACTTTAGAGCATTGAGGTAGAATAAGGTACTTGGCATATTTTAGGGAAACATTTGATTGAAACAACACACTTCACAAAGCATTGGCTTAGCAAACTCTAATCCGTGCAATTTAAAGTTACCCAGATTTTGAGAAGAGGAAGTTAGAAGAAGAAAAAGAGAGAAGAAACGGGACAAAGAAAGATTATTAGTTACCGCTTGGATCCAGCAGGCTCTCAGCTGCTATAAAATCCAAGACATTGGGCTCAACCACATGTACGCTTGTGCTGCTGCTTTTATCTGTTTTCGTCTACCAGGGCACTTCCCCCTAGGTGGGACTTTTGGTGTGCCAGTGGCTAATAGCTAATAGCCAGTGGCTGCACTGGAGGCTTCAGGGGCCAGGTGTGGAGCAGTGCACCGTCCCACCTATGGAGAACTTGCCCTGTGCCCCACTCCCTCCCTTTCACACACTCACGCATTCACACACTCACACACAAACACACACATACACACACACACACACACACACACACACACACTCTTCAGTTGTTTTGAGCCAGCACCAAGCCTGACAGAGTTCAAGAAGCATACACGGTGTGACTCTTGGGATCAGACCTGTGCAGGGCCGGGAGTTGTACTCGATGATCCTTGTGTATCCCGTCCAACTCGGCATATTCTGTGATTCTGTGATTTTCTCCATTCTCTCACAAAGACATACAGTATGGCACAGGTTACAGCATATATGGAGAGGGGTTATGTGGTAAGTGATCAAGGGATGAAAGTACAGTATATTACTATTATTATACAATGTATCATTATATATCACAGGCATCATCTGCCTAAGCTGTTCATCAGCACTTGGAAACTCAAGAAGCTGATTCATCTCATCTGTTTTAAATAACTCTTAAAGCAGGACATGAATGATGCTCTCCCAGTTCCTTTCCCTTATGTTTATAGAGGAAGTTTAGAAAGACCAGCTGGACATGTAAGGCCAGAACAATTCCCTTTTCAGTATCACAGAGCAAATGTCAGCTGTCCAGTCAACAGACATATTGAAACTTCCGAGTGTAACTTGGTAAGAACATTTGGAGTATGTACATGGTACATGTAGGCACAGTATAAAAACACATTAACAGAACCATGGAATGAGTTGGAAGGAACCTTAAATATCATCTAGTTCTTATCCCTCTGTCATGGGCAGGAACACATTGCTTAGGCATTAGTCTCAGACCAACAGGAAATGTCCGGGTCTGATTTGTAGATGAAGTAAAGATTTCACACCTTCATTATATACTTAAGAGCTTAATGTGTTCCTGTTAAGCAGCACCTTTCTGGTTCTGGACTTTCACGTAGATTATGAAAAATTAGTTTTTTCAGCTGTTCCATTTAAAATTCATTAAAAACATTGAGAGGGTCAAATATTTCCATGTAAATAGTAGAGTTCTTACAGTATGTTCTTTCTCTCTGCCATGGTTTAGGAATGGTATTTTCCACTTTAATGCTCCCACTGAAACTATGTGCCACTTGCTCACTCCTCCCCTTCCCCTACCCTCTGCAGTGGACTGGAGAGGAGAATTGGAGGCACAAAAGGTAAAGATCACAGGCTGAGATAAGAGCAATTTATTTGAAACAGCAATGAGATAAGAAAATTAACAGTAACAACAATACTAATGACAGAGGGTACAAGAAAGAGGCAAACAATTCACACAGAAACAACAATACCCCACTGCTCCCTCCACCATGCTACACCGACCTGGAAGGGACCCCTTCTCCCTGGAAGATATTCCCTTTCCCTCACACCTAGTAATGATATGGTGGTATAGAGGTGGTATAGAATAACTTCTGTGTCCCAGCCATGCCCCTACCTGTCTACTGCAAAAATTAATCCTGTCCTGGCTAGAACTAGGGCACTCACTAATTATTTCAAAATTAATTTGCATTCTGTTCACTTTGCCTACATAATTATCTTATTCATAGACTTATATCTGAGGAAAAAACTTGTAAGTAGACTACATAGTCAGTAGCAAGTAAATTTAATGCTTAGATAAGGTAAAGAAAATCTCATCTCACTACCAGTAACTCTTATGTGAATAGCCAAACAACAGATCTAATTAAACCAATCACAACCATTATTCTGTATTTGAAAACAACAGTTTTATTCTGAAGCTTTTGTGATGCCCTGGTGTGAGAGATGGATGTAATTTAAATTAATACAATACAATTCAAAGGTATGGTTAATTTATGGGGTAATTATTATGTAGAGTTTCCATTTTTAGGTGTCTTAGCCTCCTTATTGCCTTATTATAGTTTGATGTCTTTGTGTAATGGTAAAATTACTTTTCCTGGCTTTGTATCTCATTATAATGTTGCCATGCTCAGATGGTGACGTGTTTATTCAATTCTATTTTTACAGAGCTTTCTGTGTTAGTTTTGTTTTTAAATGCAAACACTGTATTTGTATTCTTGTCAGCAAGGAGAGAGAATAGAGACATAAGCAGAGTAAAATCAAAACATTTTATGAAAAAAATCTGATTTAATGTTACTCCACTTCCACTTTGGAGTTTGATTAGCAATGATGACAGTAGTTTTGTTCTGAGCTGAGTCTTTACTAATTTAAGATGACGTTTCTACTATCTTATTTTGTGTGACCACACTGCTATTAGACAAAAACCTGTCTGAACCAAGTCTTGTGATGTAAAACATTACCAGAGATAATTTTCTAAATTACAGTATGAAAGATGCATTCAGCAAGGTAGAAAGGCATGAATGCCTGCACTGAAGGCCTGTCTAGCAGCAGAGCTTGCTGGCTGACTGATTTAATACGATATGATACTGAAGTTTGTGGTAGCAGGATGGTGCGGTTTTAAATGAATGTCTTTGTAATTCTCTGTAAGTAGGTAGCACACATTCTCCCATTATTCGGGGATGGAAGAGAATGCATGACTCACTGTGTAGTGTAAATTATTTTGGGCTATAGCTTTGATACTGAGGAACATTTTAATAGACTCCACAGTTTCAGTCATATCCCCCCCCCCCTTCTATGTGTGAGACATCCTATATATTTGCATATATCTATTGACTGGGAGGAAGGGAATTGAAATGTCTGCATTTACGTAACAGATAGTTCTGATGCTGCATTAACAGTTCATTTTGGGCAAGGAAGGTAAGAGACTGACACAGCTGAGTAGGGAACTGCTGGTCAAACTAAAGGGCAAGGAGCAAATGCATACGCAGTGGAAACAACGACCGGTGACCTGGGAAGAGTACAGATATGAAGTTTGGTTGTGTAGGGATGGGGTGAGGAAGGCCAAAGCAAAATAGAACTGAACCTGGCAAGGAACGCAAAGAATAACAGGTATGGTAATCAGAAAAGGAAGATCAGAGAAGATGCACCCCCTCTGATAAACCACACTAGTGAACAGGCAACAACGGACGAGGAGAAGATTAAGGTACTTAACAACATTTTTGCCTCAGTCTTTAATGGCAACCCCTCTTCCCACACATCTTGAGTGCATGGACAGCAGGATGGGATAGAGAGCAAAGTCCCTCCCACTGTAAGCAAAGTGGGCTTATGACCACCTGAGGAACTGGAATATACACAAGTCGATGGAACCTAATGAGATGCATCCCAGAGTCCTGAAGGAAGATGATGATGTAGTGGTCAAGCCACTCTCCATGATATTTGAAAAGTCATGGTAGGTGAAAATCCAGGGTGACTGGATAAAGGGAAACATAGTAGCCATCTTTAAAAAGGGTAGAAGGGAGGATCCTGGGAACTACTGACCTGTCAGCCTCACCTCTGTTCCTGGGAAGATCATGGAACAGATCCTCCCAGAAGCTATGCTAAGGCACATGGAGGACACAGAGGTGTTTCAAGATAGCTAGTGCAGCTTCACCAAGGGAAAATCTTGTCCGACCCACCTAGTGGCCTTCTGTGATGGAGTGACTACATCAGTGGACAGTGGAAGAGCTACAGATGCCATGTATCTGGACTTCTGTTGACACTGTCCCCCAAAACAAGGACTACTTGGTAAAAAATTTAGCTAATTTCCTTAAATGGAGTCTGATTTTTATGTGACAATAACTGGTGAGTGATCTCTCCCTGTCTTTGTCTTGACTCACAAGCCTTTCACTATATTTGCTCTCCTGTCCAGTTGAGGAAGGGGAGTGATTGAGTGGCTTTGGTGGGCATCCTGTATCCAGCCAGGGTTAACCTATCACACAAGAACATTACCAGCAAAGACTCTACTTGGCGTTTGTCAGGCTATGCCTGGAATGCTGTGTTCAGGTTTGGTTCCTGCTATACAAAAAAGATGTTGACAGGCTGGAGAAGGTCCAGAAAAGGGCCACAAAGGTGATCCAAGAACTGGGAAGCTGCCCTTTAAGGACAGACAGTGAATGGGGTTTATTCAGCCTGGAGAAGAAAAGGCCTGGGGGAGACTATATCACTATGTTCCAGTGTTTAAAGCATGCCTACGAAAAAGATGGAGACTCCCTTTTTACAAGGAGTCACATGGAAAAAACAAGGGATATTGGGTATTTGGTACAAGTTACTCCTGGGGAGATTCTGAATAGATGAAAGAGGAAAATTTTCCACAGTAAGAGCAATCAGCCATTGGAATAGTCTCCTGGGGAAGCGATGGATTTGTCAACACTGAACATTTTTAAGACTTACCTGGACAGGGTGCTGGGACATCTTGTCTAGACCAGGATTTTGCCGAGAAAGGTTGGACCAGATGATCTTTGAAGTTCTGTCCAACTTGGTATGCTGTGATTCTGGGATTATGCTTCATTTCTACTTCAGTAGAAATCATCTTGCACTGATAGAAGTTCATATATGTGTTTATTTTCTGTTCTACTCTGCGTGTCCAAAGACTTGTACCAAAGACCAAGCAAATGCCCTCATGGTATCACAAGCTATAGGTACCCAACCCATCAACAAAAATATTTAATCTTTCCTACTTGTAGTGATCAGTCTAGAGAACTATTGTACAAGGAGCTGGTGATCTACATAGAGGCAAATTAGGTGTATATATCTAATATTGTGAGTAATGTTCAACCACAAGAATTAGCTAATTAATAATGTAATTAAACAATGTAAACATAATCAACATATAGGTAATCAGTGTACATGTAATCAATTTTATTGGTTTATACCTATTCCAGGATTGATTGCTGTCAGTGCCTGATGAACTGGTACTGTGAGCAAGGCTTCCCATGGCCCAGGAGCTGCCAAAGCTCACAACAGTAGGATCTGTGCAGCATGCCATACCCTGCCCTGCCCAGACGTCTGTCCAAAGCTGCCATATCTCAGGCTTTCCTGCGTCAGAAGAGATGTAAGATTTTGTAACTCTCTATCATCTTTTTCATCACTGTATCAATAAATAGTTATCTGTCTTGAAAGTGTTTGTGCCTTTCTTGTTGGTATCTGATAAGAATGGGCACCTCCTGATTCCACCATGAAATGAGGTAGATTCCTTTTACTTACTTTTCTCTTTTAACTATTAAATGCTTCTTTTTATGAAATGTGAGTGAAAGATGTAGTATACAAGAAAAGCCATTTGCTTCAACAAACTAGTATGTTTGTAATTAAGTATGAGAAAAATACAAGCATTTTGAATACTTGGAGTATGTATCCCTAGAATCAAATTTAAAATCCAAATGTTTAACAAAATACTGTTGAAATTGTATGGCTGTTAAAATGTGCTGTGAATGGCACTGCATGAGTTAAGATCATAATTTTTATATCTTTAAAAATTGTTTATATTTATTTACTATCCTAATTTTTATTATAAATGTGATTTATCTCAAATTTATTTTTTCATTTTGGAATAATTGTATTCAAGTTTTAAGATACAGTTTTGATTGACTTCATTCTTTCCTTTTGCAGTTGCAATAGCCTCCCATTAAGAGGTGATTTCTGAGGAAAGTGGTGATATCTAAAACATCTGCAATATTATTCTTTCAAAGAGTCAAGAAGGTATTTATGGCCACCAAGTGAGGATGCAAGTTGCTGTTAGATTTGTGTGTCATACTAACTACAATTCTTGCAAAACATCCTTTCTTAAATGTGATCAGAAACAATGACAAAAGAAATTCTCCAAGGGTGTACTGTCGCAATATTTATGTTTTACAGTGTCTCTTAGAAACTATATTATTTCTACAATGCATTAAGCATACTTTTGAGTAAGAAACATTGCTAACAGAGATGCAAGCTCTAAAGGAAACCTGATTACATGAAGAGTCTCCTGTATCCAGGCTGCCTCAGCTCAATAACAGTTCAGAAGGACCAGAAACGCTTTTTAATGTAAATATTGCTTTAAAGTGAGGAACATATCTAACCTAAAAAGTGCTAAAGTTACCTTTATGCACTGAAGGACCTAAGAAGGCTCATTTTTTATCTAATCTGGCATAGCTGCACCCATCACCGTGTATCAGACTTCCTGTCTGTTGGTAAGAGGACATTTAGTTGATAAATAATATTTAAACTCAATATTTAAAGGACATTTACCACCTCTTTAAAGCTCTTTCTACCTTTCTGCTTTGGTGCACATATCAAGAATATCGTCACACTTCCAAATAGAAGTAAGACAGCAGTTAACACTAAAAAGTTTCTCAAATAGACTTTCACTTTTCAGATAAACTATTTTGCTCCACTATACATCTCCTGCATGTAACCATATGTCAAGTTTTCTTGCCTCAAACTCAGAAGTTACACCCACAGCTGCCACTAAGAGAGGCATGTGCACAAACAGAGCAATAAAATTACTGCAAAATACTTTATAAAATACGGCTGAGGGCTGGCAGTTATCATGCTAGGAAGTGGACATGTGAGTTGTGGACTGACTCTGATGTGTCACGTCATGCTACCCTGAGCATCTCCACGAGCCTCTGAGGTCCCCATTTTACTTTCTCAGTTTAGGTAAAATCCCAGTGAAACTAAGGCAGGGGGCTTTCCAATAAGTATGCAAAAATCAACAGCCCACAGATTCAAGCATCTCAAGTACTTCTAAGTGACTCAAAGCTCAATACTTGTTTCAAAGACAAAAAAAATATTGTATATGAACGAAATGATTAAAGTCTCTAAATATCTTTATAGCTTAAACATCTGACCATTATTTCACGAGTCAATGAGAAAAAAATCTTTTTTTTTTTGTTTATTTTTTTGTTTGTTTTCAGTGCTCTGAAGTGTTGCTGCTCAATCCTGAAGACAAAACTTTGAAACTTAGTTCTCATCATTAAAGTGTTCTAGACCACATTAGGAATATGTTGAAACATCTCAGACCTAAGGATTCTCAAAAGTCCAGAGCCTAAGTATAAACTCATGGTTTTAATGTCATTTATACTTAAACCACGAGGATGGAAGGTGAAAGGTAATGTTGTGCAGACTTTGCTTTCCCACCCAAGAATTTGTTATTTATCCCATCCACTTAAGGTTAGAAAAACCTTCTGGAGTTCTTCATCTGTTTTGAAGCAGGTGCTTTTGAAAAGAATGACTTATAATAAAATAATTAAAGTAAACCTTTGAAAAGGTTCACAAGATAATCCAAATCTATGGTCTTGCTTGAAAAGAGATTGCCATGGGTTACCACTAATTTTAAGGGATATTGGTCTAATTCATTGCTGAAGTTCTGTGCTTACAAACTCCGCATAGAATCATAAAATCATAAAATCAACCGGATTGGAAAAGACCTCAGAGATCATCAAGTCCAACCCTTGATCCAACACCACCATGGTAACTAGACCACAGCATTTAGTGCCACATCCAGTCTCATCTTAAAAGCCTCCAGGGATGGAGAATCCACCACCCCCCTGGGCAGCCCATTCCAATGCCTGATTACTCTGCAAAAAATTTCTTCCTAATATCCAACCTAAACTTTTCCTGGCAGAGTTAAGACCATGCCCTCTTGTCCTGCTGCTGGTTGCCTGGGAGAAGATGCCCACCTGGCTACAACCTCCTTTCAGGAAGTTGTAGAGAGCGATGAGGTCTCCCCTGAGCCTGCTCCAGGCTAAACAACCCCAGCTCCCTCAGCTTCTCCTCACAGGACTTGTGTTCGAGTCCCTTCACCAGTCTTGTTGCTCTTCTCTGGACCTACTCCAGCACCTCAATGTCCTTCTGGGCAGCACATTTCAGCACTTTGCTATTGCTTTTATTTGGACATTTTTTTTTCTTTTTTTCCTAAAATAGAACATACATTTTCATTATTGTAATAAATCCTTTCACTTCTTTTTTTCAGTTGGATAATAGATTGTTTTCTTCTTCTCTAGAGCAATCTTTTACATACTTATAGCTTTCTATCACATCCTCATCAATTACCATTCTCTTCCTCCAATTCATAAATCCTAGATATTTCAATCTCTGCTTACCTATCAGGCTTTGTAGTGTTCCAGTTATTCTCATTTCTCTTCTGTAGATACTTTTGCAGTAGTTTAAACTGGTCACAGCATTCCAGCAGATGTTTTACCCACACAGTTTTAAGGAGAGATTGATAGCAACTGGCAACAAAGGCAGTAGGGAAGAATCCTGTTCCAGAGCATCGAACATTTTATGCCATTTATTGGAAGGTCTAAATAAGTTGTGTAGCCCCCTGTGACATAGTAGTATTAATTTCATCCCATCTTAAAGTGTTACTTTAACTATCCTAGAAATATCTAGGTTTGAAAGTCTCTTAAGGCACTTGGAAATGCTAAACTAATAGCCCACTGGATAATGTCATGCTCTGTATTTAACAAGTTAAGCCATTTTTTATTTCCCCAACCAGAGCAGAACTTTACATCAATGTGAGGATAATGTACTCATTTAAATGTGATAGTCTCAGCAATTTTCAAAGTTGAGTTGAGTTTTTTTAGAAAATAAATTTCCAAAAGAAAATAAAAACAGAATTTCAGACAAAAGATTTGTCTCTTAGGATACATCAGTAATTAATTCAGCTCTGCCAGAAATACTATAACAGAGAAAATCAATAAAGCCCTTGTAGAAATACAGACTATGAGTTTGAGATTTGTCTGTTTTCACTTTGTTACTCCTGATAGTTACTCTATTTCTATGATCCATAATGAATATTAAATTAAAATAACTGGTCTGTAAATCCACAATAGTGAGACTTCTGGATTTTATAATTTATCATAAAAGCATTTTTAACTGTACTATTCTGAATTGAATTCTTTAGACACTGTGCAGTTACTCAGTGATACTACTTAGGAATATCATTGCCTGCTTTAGGTACACTGAGACTGTTCACCACTGTTTTACATATTTCAGGAGGGAAGCAGGAATTACCTGTTTATTACCTATCAGAGCAATGGGAAATGACCCTTAACATTCCAGTGGGGAAGAATAAGCTATTTGTACAAAGCTTTCATGTCAGAAAGCACATTTACCATAACCAAATAGGACTTTTGGTCAGACTGCAACAAAATAAGAAAGAAAGTAAGAAAGTTGTTTATAAAGAAAATATAAAAATTTACCTCAACAAAGCAAAAAGCCTTTTCTATCTGCAGTGGAGAGGTGAGAGGAAAAACAAAACAGTTTGTGTACTGTGGTACTCTGCAGAAAAAAAGTCCTCACTCTCCACCATTTGTGGCGAATGAATCCATGGAAGACAGATTTTGTCCACGCAGAACTCTCTTGTAACATTTTTACTCCATACCTATATACAGACTCTCTAATGACCCTGGGTCCATGCTCACCAGCCAGACAGGAGTTTAGTTATCTCCCCACATACCACACACAGCCATGTGACTTCTTCCAACCACAGAGAACAACTATGCCTCAAGCGACTTTCCAGCTTGACCTTGTGATTCTCTACACACACACCCTAATCTTAGCCCTGGCTAGCTCAAAACCACAAAATCCTTGCTTCATTATTTTCTTCTTCTTTTATCATCTAGGTAGCTGGTGTTGGGTGTTGTCCGTCCAGCCGCTCCTACATCACTCTCTTGTGATTTCTTCCTCAGTCAATCCATGTCTGGTGAAAACTACTGTCTCTTTATGTGAGAGAGAATGGCTGAGTCTGCAGTTGCTTAGGAAGTTGAATATAAATTGCACAGATTTTACTAGTTTTTAGATGATATCCATACAAATGTGTTCATTTCATTACTGATTTAATAATAAGGATTTAAAATGAACTCTGATCCTGTTGGGATCACCAGCCTTTCCTACTAACCACAATCTCAGAATCAGCATTTGGGAGTCAATCAGCTATCACTATTGGTTTCCTAGATTCAGGATTTTCATGTTTAATTAGTCAAATAGGCTTGTTTTCACACTCTGAAGTAGAAGGGAGCAGGTGTGTAAAAGAAGAGGTCTTCATTCCCAAACAGGCAAAAGACAGAGGTCATGGGGAAGCGTGAGTAACTTTGGTGTCAGTGGGACAACCTCGTAAGTAACACCTGCGTGATTGGGGTGGTGGAGGTTGTTTACTGAGGGCTTACTTCCCTCTCCCCTTTTCCCGGTCTCTCAGTTTTCTCATTTTGTTGGCCACTTCTTTGTAATAAATATTGTTTTTTTGAGCTTTCAACGGCGTTCTGGTTTCCATTTTGGCATCTCTACAAACTTCCCTGAAACACTGTGATGAGCACCATGTTTTCCCAGGCTGGACTGTGCCAACCCACCACAGTGGTGGCAGCAGGTGTGGAGCAGGTCTTGGCTAACTCCAGCTTTGCACTCATGTATGTGTATGTGCAAGGACAGACGCAAAACTCTTCCTGACACACCTAGTCTCTCCCTTGGTCCGCTTCATAAATTCAGCTTAACTGTGTCCATAAACAGACGTTATAATCCTTTCCTTGATGCATTCAAACATCTATTTTTGCTCTAAGTGTGACACTTAATGAAGTCTCGTGAGGGCAAAATGTTGTTATTTTCCCCACTGTATTCATCAGTTTCATAAATATTGTTTTAATGATGTCTGCTCCTATAATGGTATTATTTTCTGATTCTTATTGTGCTGTTGTACTGTCTCCAGTATGAGTTCCACAGTACCATAAACAATTGATAACTTGTTTGTGACTTTTGTGACTTATATTTTCTCTAGGTTATATTGCAGCTGTCCGTACCT
Source organism: Cephalopterus ornatus (assembly GCA_013396775.1). Lineage (NCBI taxonomy): Eukaryota > Metazoa > Chordata > Aves > Passeriformes > Cotingidae > Cephalopterus > Cephalopterus ornatus. The sequence continues at coordinate 18,090 of VZRE01009903.1, forward strand.
GTAAAATCTTTTTCTTACTTGCCTCGCATTACTGTCAATTATATTAACAATTATTATCATTGTTCCATATTTCTCTTTTCTTCTCTGCTGTATATAAGTCCTCCAAACACCACACAGGATTGACATTTTTATATAGACATGGAATACTTTTGCAGTCTTGTAATTTACAGTAGAGAACAAGATGATAATGAACACTGCTCTAAAGTAGACCTCTGGGTTGTTATTTATCTTGCCATTTAAATAAGAATGTGCTTGAAGTTATGGTCCAAGAGAACACTTCTGCCACACTCAAAATGAAAAATAATGGCAGGAGTAAAAGAAACCTAATGATTTTATACCAGTCAAAACCTACCAGAAAATACAAAGCCCTTTTTATATGTGATAGATGATATTAAAAAAAAAAATGAGAAGAACACAAAGAAACCCAAACAAAATCACAACACAAACCTTTAATAAAATACAAGAAATAAATGGGTCACCAAACAGATGACATAATTTCCTGACCTGAGGAAATATTTCCTAGTATGTACAATTACTCTTTCAGTTGAGTTCCATGACACCCATAATGAGATATAATATCCCTTGGACAAGACCTGTGTTGTCCACTTGAAGATTAATTGTTTTCCACTGCTCAGTAAATTTCACCTGAAAGCAAAACATAGATGTAGATAACAAGGCAGAAAGGCAAGCTTATATCAAATTGAAATCATAAAAGAGGGTGGGGGGGGGAGAAAAGAAGAACAGCACAATGTTTTTACTTTTAAAATATGAAGTAGTTTTTCCTGCTAAAGTGCCTTGGTATTATTTTTTAAATTTGGTTTTTGGCAGCAGCAATAAATTACAAATGACTTATTCGTAGAAAACCTGTTTCTATTTGAGTACATAAACCAGCTTTAATGGCATAGTATGTTATTCTGCACAAAAGAATATTCTATTTTAGAGAGAACTGTCCAGGGACCGGTGCAAAAAAACCTGTGTCCAACATCAGTTTATCATTGTGCTTACAATAAATTTTTGTCTAGAATTTTCCCCAGTCCTGAATCTACACAAGTTAGGGATTTGTTCAATCTTTTCTTAATACACTTACAACTACTATTGGTGTGAATTCCTATACTTGTTTCCTATATAAAATAATGTCACTGAACTGTATCCTGAGACATAGATGCCTACACTACTCAATATTTAAGTATTTTAATCCAAGAAAATAATCTTTACTGCCCTGAAAACTTGTGTTAAATTTTACTGCAGCACTATCCCAAATTCTGCTACTGTACAAACTCAAAACCTGACAAGTCTGATCATCTTGCACTGGTATTGAATCACAAGGGATAGGAGCAGAGAGAAATAACAGAGGTTACCTACTCCATTCCCTGACTCAAAGTCAGATCAACCATAGCTGATAACAGATTACTGGTTTTAAAGAGCTTTTCATTAAGTAGGAGTGTTTAGCTTGTCTGGTCTGGTTGTAGACATCTAAAACTAGGTGAGATGAAGCCCAGCTTATGGGTAACAGGCATATATAAATATGAGAGGAAGGAGTGGTAGGAAAATTGGTTAAAAAACAACAACTATAGCATGTGACAATTGCGGGCCTGAAAAGAGGGTGAGGAAAGTTTTGAGGTGCTACAGTATCAAGCTGTAGATAGATGCTCACAAACATGTACTGTTTAGTAACTATCAAAAGATTTCTGCCCCAGCAACTGTCAGGGTCTAAGCGACAACAGCAGGATATAACCATTTGTTATTATAGAGATCACAGATAGAAAAAAAGAGAAAGGATTGCAATAGAAACTTGAGGAATAAAAGATATAATATGGAGTACTATTCTGTAATAAAGTGGTTAGGATTGGGTCCCATAACTCTCATGCATTGCAGACAAGACTTGTATGATTGAATTATTCTTTCGGTTTCAGTTTAACTTACAAATATACAAGTTAATAGGACTAATAACACTTCTAAAGGGCAGCACTCTTTTAGTTCATCCGTGGAATGAATTTTCGCAGTTTTATATTTACATGAATCATATGAATACTACTGCAAACAAAATGCCTTTAAACTCCAAGTGAAATTTTCTGTTGAAAATAATGTGTCAGAACCATAAAAAATCTTGTTACTTTTGAGTTAACAAGACCTTGTATGACACACAGGGAGAAATGTGAGACTTCTAGATTTCAGCCCAACTCAAACAATACACCTAAGAGATACTTGGAAAACATGTAAAATATCCCAAAGAGATTGGGAATTTCAGTGCTTTTTTCTTCCTCTCATCTTATTTTCAAAGCTTAAGGGTTAAAAAGGTATTTGAAAATCTATAGTGTTAATAAGTGGGATGGAAATTCTTCTGTACACCACAGACTTCTGTGTCAGTTTATTTGACATGTGATTCTGCCCAGAAGAGGATTCCTAACTTCCATGCAGAAATACAGACTGTTTGTTGTGTAGAATGATGGAATCATAGAATGTTAAGAGGTTGCAATGGACCTTAAAGACCATCTAATCCCAACAACCCCCTTCCATGGGCAGGGACACCTCTCAGTAGGCCACATTTCTCAAGGCCTTATCCAAACTGGCACTGAAAACTGCCAGGGTTGGGGCATCCACAACCTTCCTGGGCAATCTGTTCCAGTTTCTTACCACTCTCATAGTAAAGAACTTATTTTTCATATCTGACATAAATTTTCCATCTTTCAGTTTGTACCCATTAATCCTTGTCCTATCACTGCAGTTCCTAATGAAGAGTCTCCCTCCAGCTTCCCTGTAGGCCCCTTTAGATACCGGAAGGTTGTTATGATGTCTCCGTGCAACCTTCTCTTCTCCAGGCCAAACAGCCCAAACCTTCTCAATCTGTCTTCAGAAGGGACATGGCTCTGGTTCTGTTATCAACTGCGTGACGTTCCTCTGGAGTTGCTCCAGCAGTTCTATGTCCTTTCTATGTTGTGGACATCAGAACAATATGCAGTACTGCAGGCGGGATCTGACAAGAGCAAAGTAGACGGTGAGAATCACTTCCTTCGTCTTGCTGGCCACAATGCTCTTGTTACAGCCCAGGATTTCGTTGGCCATCTGGACTGCGAGTGCACATTGCTGGGTCATGTTGAGTTTTTGTCAACCATCACCCTTGAGTCTTTTTCCATACGGCTGCTCTCAATAGCATGGTAGCATTTTCTAGCATTATAAGTCCCTAAAATCACCTCTGTGCTTATTGCATTGTCACAGATCACTATGAAAAAAATGTTCAAAACTTTGTGCTGTGAGAAAGAGACATGCAATTTCTTATCTTGAGCTATTTATGTTCTCAGAACACACACACTAAAAAACATCAGTGGAATGGTGAAACTCCAACCATGCTTTTCCCATCTTTCCCATACCCTACAAGCCTGAACGATACATGATCAACACTCCCCTTCAGTAATGACTGCTGGTCATTGGACAATGGTAGATAGTGCAAAATGCAGCAAAACTTTGTTCCATCCTCAGGGAGAGTCAAACGTCTTGTTTCCTCCTCTCTGGCCATGCAAACCTAGCACTGGTAGCTGCAGCAGGACTTTGCTTCAAACTGAAGAGAGAAAGAACATTTAGCCCGTGTGCTGTGGTTTCAACTGGCTAAGGCTGAGAAACACCTGAAGCTCCAGACTCTTGCTCTCACTAGGGGGGGACTATTTGAATATATAGATAAATTAAAAAATAATTTTTTTTAAAAATAGAAATATTTCTTGCTTCATCCCTACATTTTTTTAACAGAGCAGCATTGTAAGACTATCTTCAAAACAGGAAGGAGGGTGAATCCTTGGTGGATGGAGCTTCCTCATCACTAATTTCTACTGTTTTCTTATATAATCAGTGAGAAATATTTGAGCTTGACCCTCACAGACAGATGTCCCCTTCTGCTAGTCACTGCTTTGTATGCCTTCCATGGGTGCCACAGGTTGACATGGTCTTGCCAAGTCATGGCAACCATGTAGTTCTTGCCAAGTCGTGGCCAATACATCCTTGGCTTCTCAATTTAACATTATGCTTACATTCAAAATCCTCTTCAGCTCTGCTGAGCAGGTTGAAGTCTCAGTGAGACCAGAATTACCTCTCAACAGGAGCAACAACAAAACCTTTTCAAATTATTCAACATTCTTTTACAGATTTTTTACAGTTACATTTACCTCAAGATCAGAAAATTCCACATTACAGGTGGATAAAATCCCTGAGTAAACATAGTATACAGTAGGTATCCAGTCTTCTAGTAAAACTCTTTGATGTCTTTTATCACAAAATTTTTATGATTGTGTATTTTTATAATGTGATGCTCATAATAAAAGCATAGACTTTTGATAATTAGATTTTTATGCTAAACTTTTCAAGCAAATGATAAAGGCTAAATTTAAAACTATATCCTGTTTTTTCAACTTAATATTTTGAAGCATAGGGACTCTTGCTTAAGGATTAAGGCTTTTTTGTGCTTATTCAGTAAAAATCACTCACCATAAATAATTTGCAGAAAGTTTATAGCCTACTTGAATGTCAGGAAAGTTTTATTTTAATGACTAAGCTGCTAACACACCAGTGGGCTTATGACTACTCTGAACTGAAAACACATAAATGAATAAAACACCTGTGTGCTTTGTTAGATTTTATGTGAAACTTCAGTATATTTACTTTATTCACAGTACTACATTGACAATGATCAAATACATCCTTTTTTGCTATTCATTTGTAGGTCTAATACTTCAATATCAATTCTACGACATTATTCAGCAAAGACTTTCAATGTGTTAAAAAAAAAAAACAGATGTGTTCTATGACTACTCACTTGGGAAACAGTATGGCTTGGAAATAATTCAAAGGAAACTAGTTAGAATCAGGAAGAAATCACTCATCAATAAAGATAACGCTTCCGAAGATTGCATTGATTACTCTTTGAATAATATAGATCAATTCAGCAGATCCTGACATGCATACCAGTGTGCAGTGTTGGTATAGCACCTGAGAACACACAGAGGCCATATAAACTTCTAATGAAACTGAAAAATAGGATTCAGTCAAAATAATATGTCATGATCAATACACAGAAAGACTATAACAGTAAACATAAAATAAACATTTATTCTATCAAGGGTTATGGAACAAAAATCAAATTTTCAATTAATATTATTTACTTTTCTACACAAAGTTAAAACCTAGAAAGAAATACAAAGAAGAATCCACTAAAGCAGTATAAACTTATGGGAACAGAGATCAGATGATCTCATTAGCTGGATATCATTAACCGTCCGCAAGGGTCAAATTAAAAAATGTCCATTTTATCATGCTTTTTTTTTTTAAAGGAAACCCTAAGTAAAAATGCAGAGAGTTAACTCACCCATTCACAGAGCAGAGCTTGCTGTGTATCGATAGCCTGTTTAAAATAAAGAGCAAGAAAAAGGCAGAGGAGCAAATATTCCTGAATTAAGGAAATATTGTCTCTTCCAGGTTCACGCTGTTTGCAGAGGAATACAATGACCTTTAAAAAAAAATATATTAAACTAGCTTGTAGGTATTCTGAACAAAATGGAATGCACAGGCAAAGTCAGGAACTCAGTTATGGTCTTTCCTTTACAAAACTAAAGTTTAAGAATAAAAATAAGTACCTTGCTTTCAGCACATTAATGGAAAGAATCAAAGATACTTATTTTAAAATATGGAATTCTATTGGAAAAGTTTCATCAAATTAGGGCAAAAAATGCATGCATTAACTACTGAGTAATGAAAAGCTCCAGTTAAAAATTACAACAATTGTATTTTAAATGGCAGATAGCATTTACTTGTCTCATGCTGACTTCCACCACAGAACTCTACACATCTTCATACACAGACTTAAAAGTTACAGGAATATGGGTAAGGGCAAAGGCAAGAACACACAAGTGAAAATAAAGCTGACTGTCTAATTCTCAGTTGTCCATACTAAACACATAGTTAAAAGCATTTGTAAATAATAGTATGCTAAGGCATGGGTAGTTACAGAGGACATGCAGTGGAAAAGTTCATGGTAAATAAAGTTCAGAATCTATCTATCCTTGGGTTTAAGTACACTGTTCCAAATTCTTCAAATTCTGTCAACTGATGGCAATTTCTAGCAGTCCTTAGGAATCACATGCAATATTGTAGCATTCAATCTGCAAAATTAATAAATTAAGCTTAGGCAAAATTCATGTCTGTGTATAGAAACAAAACCTATGCAAGAGAAATCACATCTATTGTACCCATTAATTTTTTTTCCTCAATGTAGTTGTGTACTCTTTTCAGAAAAACTAAAAGCTTCCTGAACATATCAATGCATTCCTCACATGTCCATTTGGAATATATGTCTTATGAAATTATGTTACATAAACTGTATCAAAGTTTATGACTTTCTAATAATATCTGCAGAAAAAGTTTTCTTTCATATGGGGAATTTAAATGAAAACTGATTATTTCCTGAATTCTGATTACTCTACGTATTTAATGTGATGTTAATCTAGGTGTATTAAACTGACTAGGAAAAGTTTTATTTAGCACAACAGATCAAATAGAGTTATGTAAAGCAGTAGATAAGCAAAGCTTTAAATACTTGCATGTATAAATGGCTAACACTGTTGCTTATTGCCTTGCTTCACTGTACCACAACTGCAGGATGTCGTAAAAGCATATTTCATTTTGTTCAGGCACAACACTGAGAAGTGTACTAGGTCATTTCCAGGCATGAAAAACAATCCTCTCTTCAGGAGATCTCTCTTTTATTCTTCCTTGTTTGGCTGTTACCTTTAATCTAAAATAATAATGTATGCTTGCTTCTGGTATATTGAAAACAAAACACAGACTCTAGTATTCAAGCAGGATGCAGGATCAAACGCTTCTTCACCACTGCGTGACAGGCTATGAAGGAGCTGCCCCTGGAGAAGGGCTGAACTTCTGCTCCTTCTGTACAATTCCTAGCTAAAGAGCCTGGCACACCTCCTCTCTTGCACAGTGGTTTGCATCACAGACAGATTCCACCGGTAAAGAAAACAAAACCAGCAGCAGCTATTTGCCTCCAGGCTGTAAGATGCATTACTTCAGGCAACTATCTCCATTAAGAGGGCTGTAGTAAAAGACCTACTCTTGCAGGGATAGAAAAATGTGAATGCACTTTTAATTAAGGACGGGTATAAAGTGACAGTAGAACTGGGACTGTGTGATGACATTTTGAACTGCAGCAGACAGAGCTTACTCCTGCAACTAGTGCTTCCAGTTGAAGTTAGCTTCATAAAAATAGGGTCCCAGGGCTTGGTCTACCAAGGTGCAGAGCCCTCTCACAGGGTACTGACACAGAAAGCATAGAGACTTGGTCACACTCAGCCCCCACTGAAATGCCTGGAATTGGCAAGATCAAGAGTATCTTGAGCTGTGAATAAAATGCAGGAAGAAAAGAATCTTCTGATAATGCCCAGCTTCTTTGTCTCTTCCAAAGCCCCTGCATGGATGATTAAAGACACACCAAAATTATGCAATGTCAACCATTCCTGTTAGTGATGCTGATTTTTCTTTCTGAACATTTTGCCCTGTACCCAACAGCACCCCAGCCTGAATTTAGCCTCCAGCTATATTGGTATGCCTGTAATTTATAGCAGGAGATCTGACACAGATTCCTACTGCATTATATTGCTCTGCCCACTTCCTTCCACACTGAGATTTCAGGCTCTTACTTACATTTAGGTATATCTGTCATTTTTCATTTTACTGCCTTAGACGGTAGACACACTTTGCTACAATTGTTGATACTGTGCTATTGATTGGCAGTGACTCTGACTTGTCCTTTAAACCTCCATCTGTTTTTGCCTTCCCCTGGTCCTGCTAATGCCAGCTGTGCTGGTAGCTGGACACCATTGCTGGAACATTGTCTCTTCCAGTTCACACTGTTTGCAGAGGAACACAATCACCTTTAAAAAAAAAAAAAAAAGCATCTCTTTACAAAAAATCTTACTCCAGTACTGATGGCATCCAGACACTGGCACCTGGAGAGACTCTAGCAGCAGTGCTGCTGTAGAGAAATCTGACATATGAACTCAATAACTTTGAGTAACATCAAAATGAACAGCTTGCATAATGCTTACAGAACCAGTATTTAGGTACTGGTACACTGGGTGCATTTCAAGCTATTATTGTATGTAAACCCCCGTAATTTCTAAGTAATCATTATGGGGTTTGTATGCACTTGCATGCATGCAGACCCAGAGGTGAAAATGTTATGTAAACGTTCTGTTTGGGAATTCAAATATCACTGTGTAAAACCTCTGAAAGTCTTTTCTCCAAAGACTAAAAATGCATACCTGAAGTGTCCAGGTTAGCCACTGTCTCTTATAGATATATATATATATGTACGTGTATATATAAGCTAGTAAATGAAGCTACGAATTATGCATGGAATTTTAAAGATAAATAAAGTTCTGTTTCTCTTGTTCTTTACTGTAGATTGTTTCCATATGTACAGCTATTTATTTACAGATTTAATGATAGTATGGTGTTGATCCAAGTCTGCGTCAGGCTTGCCTTTTCAGGTGTGAATCATGAATGCATCCATTTATTCACAGTACTGGATTGGCCTCTGATTTAAGATTGGAAGAGAGGGCAAATCCAGGTGATGATTTTGTGCTGAGTGCTACAAATTTGAGATTATCATTACATGTATTAAATGGAAGACCTATTCCGGCTATCCCAAGTGACGGTTAGTATAAATTTTATGGGAAACATAATGCTTGTGTGCTTACTCATTCTGTAGTGTTACAGAAATATGAGTTAGGAATCTATTTATTTATATACTTATTTCATGATGGTGGCAGTACTGTTCTTAATAGCCCTTTGTCTGTAAAACCAGGTGCAATGTTTATCAGGAATTCAACTACCTTAGACAGAGACAGTTTCATGAAAGTCCTTAAAACAGCCGCTCTTAAAATGTCTCCACTGTGAGACAAGCTAGAACTACCCCTTTCTGTGATTAAAAATAGAAGTCATTTGTCATTTGGAAACTAGAAATCTCTCCCATCCTTGATTTTAGATTATGGTTTTTAAGCTTTGACATTCTGTACTTAAACTACCATGTGCATGAATAGGTACACAGTTCTGCAGACAAACCATTTTTTCAAATCAAAGTAAATCAATAGCTGCTTAAAATATAATGTTCCAGAAATTTGTGGGCAGGAAGAGTCTGATTTGCCCATTGCATGAGTATTGATTTTTGATTGCAGAGGTTATTCTGCAGATGAAAAGATCATAATCATATTAAGAATTGCTTTACTGAAAACTTGCAATCTACAAAACAAAGTGGAAAAAACCCAGTTCATTTAACTGGATAAAAAAGCAGTGATTACTGCTATTTTTTCCTTTTTTTCTAGGACTCTGCTGTAAACGACCATAAATTTCTGTTCATATCAGTACTACCTAAACTGCCAAAAGGGGAAAGTGGGAAGTTGAACAAGAGGAGTAAAAAGAGACATAATAAACTCTCTAGTCTAGCCTCTTTATGCAAGGGAAGAACTTGGCCCTAGTTCCTCTCCATCCTCCATTTCAGAATATAGAATAACTACAAACTGTGAGGGGCAGGAACTCAACAGGTCAGGGAAAAAAAACAAAAAGACTTCTGAATTGTAGAGAAAAAAAATATAATTAAAAATTCAAGACAAGAAAATGCACAGTGTTGATCTGTGTCCTGGAAGCACTTCAGGGCCACAGATATAACTCCATTTGACTAAAAAGTTACTGAAAACAACCCAACTTCTACATCAGTGCATGTGTACAACACCCCATGCAATTGAACTCAGTTAATCATGTCAGGATATGGGACTCTCATATGCCAAGTATCCCACGAAGCCCCTAATCTTGCTATACATACACAGTGCTTGTATACCACACACAGGCTGTACAAAATAACGCAGGTGCAGCTTCTGCCTTCTTCAAAATGAAGAAACTGTGGTTCTCCTGCTGACCTTTGGTATTACAGTTCCCTGATCAGAGCATTCACTCTGCAAACAAAAGACCCAAGGTCATTTTTCTGCTCAGCATGAGCAGATTTAACCTCACATCTTTTACCTCCTATGTGAGTGTCCTAAATATTAGACTGCAGATACTTCTCTGCATGTGACTAGTAAAGTATCATCCCCTCCTACTGAAACTGAGGCTTTGCAGCAAAACCTGAAATTTGCTGGAGTGATAGTGGAATACAGAGACTGAAAGAAATTATCAACTTCACTCCTGATTTTTTCTATCGCCTGCCGCCTAAATACTGGGGACAGAAAGTTGGGGTTGTGGTCAGTTCACCCATGGGAAACAGCCCTCCATGAACTTCTCCAGCACTTGTCCTTCTTCCCACAGGCTGCAGTCCTTCATGAACTGCTCCACAGTGAGTCTCACATGGGGTTGAAACTCCTGCTACCAAATCTTCTTTAGCATGAGCCACTCTTTCAGTGAGGCCACTGATCTTAACAAGTGCCTCCTCCAGCATGGGTTTTCTATGGGGCCACAGCCTCTCTTAGGCTTCTACCTGCTCTGGCATAGTTCACAGGCTGCAGGTGGATATCTGCTCCACCATGGGCCTCCATGAGCTGTGGAGGGACAGCCTGCCTCACCACAATGTTCTTCATGGGCTGCAGGGGAATCTCTGCTCCAGCACCTGGAGCACCTCCTCCCCTTACTTCTTAACTGACCTTGTTATATCCAGAATTGTTGCTCTCACACATTCTCACTCCTCTGTGTGGCTGCAATTGCTGTTGTATGGGTTTTTTCTGTTAGTAGCTGTGTTTTCCATCAAGAGATGCTACACTGTCACTGACAGGCTCTGCCTTGGCCAGCAGCAGGTCCGTCTTGGAGCCAGTTTTCATTGGCTCCGTTAGATATAGGGGAAGCGTCTGCCAACTTCCCCCAGAAGCCACCCCTGTAGCACACTCACACCACCACACACCCTGTCCCCACTAGCAAAACCTTGACACACAAACACAGTACAAATTACTTTTTGGAGGTTATCCTTAATTTGCACACCCACACAGAATTTATTTTAATTTACCACAAATTCTTTATTTGCTTGACATGGTGGGGTTTGTGCAATAGAATTCATCACACGTAAAAAGCAACAGTACATAAGCAATACCACAGAGTACTGTAGTGTGATGATGAACTATGCAAATGAATAGTATCGGAATTACATTGTTTTCAGATTGAAACTTCACAACATTTTTTCATTCCAGGGAACTATATTCACATTTGCAGAAATAGTTCCTTGCCTTAAAAGTGCTGTAGTTTTTATTTATGCTACAGTCCTTTATCACATTCTAAGAGATTGTTTTGTCTTTGCTTGTTCTTTATTCATCATTTTGGTCAGTTCTGTTCCTTCTGAAGAAGCACATTCCATCATGTTCTCAAACTTTTACAGATTTTCCATGAATAAAAAGCTTTGAACATAGAGGAAGTGCTTTTGAGTCCAGCTAAGTTAAAAGGGATGCCTCACTCCTTTACTGTGAACACAGAAAGCAGCTTTTTTCACATTTATTTGAGTAATCTAAAAGGAGGTATTGACTTTGACAAAAACTTGAGTTGAATTCATATTTACTTGTATTTCCATTTTTAGGAGTTTTAGTAGTATGCTTTTTCTCCACTATCAGCTTTAAAGTACACCACCTCTAGATGAAAAAGATAGAAGTCAAATATAGTTTATAAATTATGGGAAGGATGCAGGTTCTGAGTGCACATGGCTGGAGATGTGATAAAACTACATTTTTTAATCTCCCTGTGCTTAGGTTTGTGATGTTGCTAGATATTCTTCTCCACATACCTGTTTGAAGGACTGGCTTACTGGTGAGGAGGAAGATGGGCAGTTTTTCATTTCCACTCTCCAATAGTGTGACTTTTTCTTGAACTGGTGTTAGTACTTTTTCCACTTCTATTTTGAGAAACAATGGGCCAAAGAGATGAGGCTTTATTAAAATATAATGCAGAGCACTCAAAAAAAAATACATGTGAAATATAGAATTATAAGCTTATTGAGGGAAAGGCTACAGTTGATGAGGCAATTTCAGCTTCGCAACTCAAACAGCAGAGGCAGTGTGTTGTAGAGTAGAAATGTATGTACCAGCATGCCTCAACAGAACATTCCAAAACAGTGTTTTGCTTTTTTTACCACTGCTACAGAGCTAGCTGCACCCACCTTTGTCTTTTAAGTATCTCTGTTTATATTCTTGAAATGTTAGGTGTCTTTAATTGGTTTTGGATAGAATTTAAATGTTTTTCACTCAGGATGAGCATAAAGCATTGCCACATCTAGTTATGACTAGATGTGCTTCAGCTAGTATCCCATGCCCAGCAGTGTTTAAGACAGCAGAAATTTTAAGAAGTGGTGCATGCAGTGAGTGACATGGTCCCTCTCTGGCTTTAGCAGTCTGCCAGCTTTAAAAGTATCTCTAAATTAGAGACTGAACCTCGAACACTATGTCCATGTCTCAAAACAGATACAGGACTTTTTTTACTTATATTTTTTTTCCTCATTCTTGTAAATCTTTACCCCTGTGGCTGCCTCTGATACTCACATTCTCAAATACCACTGCCACAGTGCTGATCAGCAGCTGTTAAAACAAAATTGTCTGAGTGTTTGCTCATTTGTTCAGCAATTGGAACAAAACAGCAGGCAAAGGGCTCATAAAACAATCAGGCCACAGAGATCCAGTCTCACCTTATGCTTTTCTTCAAGCACAGTGAGATAAGCAGATTAAGTTAGACTCTTACCTGAGTTATGGAAATGCAACTGGGTCAAATCACATCAGACAGACTGCTTGTCCTAGTGGCATCTGCCTTCCTTAAGTTGCATACATCTGCTTCTAGGAATCCCTGTGTATTTGACAAGAGTTTCTGGGCGTAGTCATCCTAAAGATCAACAGTTTCTTTGCTTCAGCCTCCAAGTGTAAAGTCTTGAAATTGTTGGGATCTTTTTCTCTTGGATTGATGAAAAATCCATACAGGAGAGGTTTATCCAGGAATCCATCTCGTAATACTCAGTGGTGTGGAAAGTTACACTTATAATATCCATCTAAAGAGCTGCCACAGAACCTGTGAGGTGTCTGCTGTAAATAAGCAATCACTATCATTTGTTGGTCCTACAGAAAGTCCTTTAGAGATACCTCTTCTTTAGGTAAAACCATACAATCTTAAACACAGTCTCAAAATACATGATCTTAATAAATATAGTGAAAATATAAGGTGTAAGAGAAGGGAATTTTCTGGTTTACCAAACGTCAGCTCATCAGTGAGCTGACTATTACAGGAGAGCTGAGGTTATCTTTCAAACCATCAGATTTTTACAGTTTACTGAAGCTGTTAAACTTTCCTAGTTTCCAAGAGATTAGTGGTGTGAGTAAAGAATGCCCATTCTTCTGGTTCTCAGAGCATACAATTCAGTTGAAAAATAAATATAAAATATAGCAACTGAACCGTAATTAGATCTTAACTTTTTTTAAAAATAAATAAAGACACTATTGTACTGAGTTGAATGAGTTGTCTTACTGTACGAAATCGAAGAGATTTGACATGGGAAAATAGAGGGAAACAAGAAAGGAAATAGAAAGCAAATACACTTCCCCAGGAAACAATGAAAATAAAATTAAAAAATGAAATAACACAAATTTTTAATTAAAAAAAATGAACTGGAGACAGAGACCCTGTTTGTGTACTGGTACTGAAAATTCAGACACAGAAGAGGATCCTGCATCCTCCTATTCACTGTAATTGGACTTGAACAGAGAGATTTAGAGCCAGCATGATCAGGCTAGTCAACTTAATAGTCAGTCCTGTTCACTTAACGAGAAGCCTTTCTTGGTACAAGAATGACTCTACAGTTCAGAAATGTTAGGCCATACCAGATGTATTTACTTTTCTAGAAAGCAAATGTTCTCTAACAAAAAGATCCCAACAAAATTTGTTTTGTCTCTGGAGCTATTATGGGAAAAATGAGGAATAAGGGTGAAGGCAGGGTAGTTTAGGAGAAGATTGGTGGGGTAGAATAGCTGTTGAGTTTGAAGTTATCCACAAGCCATTTAGCACTGAAATACTGAAATTGCTATATAAACTACAAAAAATTGAATATATTTTCTTCTTTTTCTTTCCTTAAGAGATAACAGTAATGAGTCTTATGAAAATTCTTCTATTATAAAAGAAATTTCTTTCTTCAATATCAAAATATTAGCACATAGAAATAGTAGACAGTTTATTGCCATAGTTTTATGCAGACAGTGGTATCATGCAAAAAAAAACCCCAAAACGTCCAGAAAGTTTTTTAGACTGCTTTGAATCTCTGCTTCAGAAGTATGTCTTTCCATAACTTGAGACTGTTCTTTTGTTTAGAAGTTAGGATTTTTTTCTGTCTGCCAGAGTTCAATGGCAAGCTTGAGCACGTGCCTGGCTTTAAGCTTTATAGTACTTCCATTGACTTCACTAGGATGTGTCATAGCCCAGATTTGTAACATGGATCAAATCTAGCTCAGAGACAGAAAGTAGGGAGTGAGATTAAATGATCAGTTTTCAATCCTAGCAAAAGGTTAATTGTGGGAGCCTCAAGGCTCAAGAGTAGGTGTCATAATGCTTAATGGCCTGGAAAAGAGATGAGTGCCAAGAAGCAACTTTGGCAGATGCCACAAAGATGCTTAGGATGATCAAGCCCCTGATGTACTGTTGCTTGATTCACAGGGGCCTAAAGAAGCCAAAAGCATGGGCAATATGATGATTGTATTATCCACAATAGTGTTTTTTTTTTTTCCTTGAATATTGATAAATGGAAATTATCCCCGGAGGAAGGAGGAAAATAAATCCTGCACAAAAGTTCAGAAGGATTCAAAATTAATTATCAGATCATTAAGACCACTTAGAAGAATACCTAGCCATTTATTGGTTAGATATCTAACCATAAAAATAAAATATTTGGAGATGCTTGATGTAACTCTGTAGTTAAAAAACCAAAAATGTTAGGAGTGCATGATGACTGTATGATTGCTATGGGTACTGAGCTAGATAAACCTTGGATTTGATTCAATACTGTGAAGTCATTCTTCAAATAGACAAGAATCCTCAATGAGCAAGTTCTGAAATTGTCTAGTAAATAAATTCAAAGTGCTGTGTTTTCCTTACTTTACTACATATATGATTTGTTTAGTTTAGCTTGATAATTCTTTAATTCGATTCTGAATATCTTTTCAAATAGAAAGGTAAGAGGTGGAAATATCAGTTCTAAATACCCTTTGAAATAAGATGCACCTGAGTGTTTTGGGAGGCTTGGTCTTTAAGCTGAAGGAATGAGAGCAGATGTTTTGCAGAATTAACTCAGTCAAGATGATAACTTGAAAGCACAGAGGGAAAAGCACTACTATTATACCAATCATTTGATGCAAAACACTTCACATAGCAGAGATTCGAAACCGAAGGGCAAATTCTATCTAGAAAGAAGCAACATCCTTCAAAAAGGAGGAAATCATTGAGGAAGAGAGAAGCAAAAGGCCTCCAGTTTGCTCTGATGTTGGCCATTACGTCTCTGGTCAGTGATCGCCAGGAGTGGAACTGCTTTCCTAACATGTAACTTGTACCAGGCTACAGCAGCTGTGTTCCACCTGCTCTTAAATACTCTGTATAGTAAAGAAATTATATGTGAGGAGATTATAAACTAATTGGGAAAAAAAAAAGAATAAAAGGAAAAGATTTTGTGTTTAATGACTGGAGAAAAATCACAAAGAATACAGTATTTCTTGGGGATATTTTACAGAGATATACGCAGTAAAAAGTGAGAATTATTGTTGTTTTTGAAATACTGCACCTCCTATTTTGTAATTTTTCTATAGGTTTTATCCAGAAATTTCTATCTATTTTGATTATATTCAATGACTAATAGGAAAACTCTCCTAATTAATTTTTGAGTAGTTAATAAAACATACAATGTCAGATAGAGTTTCTAAAACAACTAAGGAGACACAATATTTAAATGCATATATAATTCACTTTCTCTCAATGAGAGATTAATTTCTGGGGTTTTATCAAGTGAAATAAAATTAAATTTATAAAATTACATTTAATCCCAAACATATTATGCATATTAATTTGGCTCATGTTCTTGATCCAGGGGAAAAAAAAAAAATTCCTTTTTATGACCCAGTTCACAGGCAATCTTCCAGATGGAAATGTCTTTAGTGGAAGAACAGGACAAAATCCACCATTTCTGTGGCAAATGAGACATACCACAGCACCGAGACAGTGGCTGGCACTGGCTGCTTTCTAATCTTCCTCAGAGTGTTATTGCTCTTTTGGGACCTATTATCAGATGGAGCCTAGTATAAATCTGGTCCCAAAATCAGGGATCAAAAAATGATGCTGTGACTTGGTCACAGTAGGTGGGAAAAAACTCTGACTGCAGGACTGAAGCAATGACTGTGATACCACAAGGGATGCAGCAGCTGAGTGACAGTCATTACATCTTCCTTCTGTAGACACAGTCTTGTCAACTGAAAATTCCTCTGAATTCTTCCTGAAATCTGTCATAATTTGATCCAACTGTAGATGGGTGCCCGATTGCTTATCTTGTAGAACTATAAGCAGCCAATTATGATGCTGTTCTTACTGCACACTTGTGTTTTGATGGCTAGAAAAACTGGTATGCCTGAACCAATTAAACCAGTGAACCATTTGGGCTTAGATGGACCTCCATCTATGAAGGCATGTTACTCCTGACATCCATCATTAGAAATGCTGTAGAGCCCAATTAGGCTTCATTTTGCCATTTAGACTGCTAATCCAGTACAAATACCATGGCTAGTTTACTTTTCAAATTGACAGATTTCAGCCTACAAATCCCTTTGTTCAGTACAGCCTTAGACACAGTACTTTGTAGCCAACTTTTGTTGTGTGATAAAGGAAAATATTTATTTTTCAGTACATGTACTCATTGCAGAAAACCTCAGATCCTCAACTTCTCACTTCTCTGACATGTTATATCTTGTAATTAATTGCCCACGATGTTCCCAGATTTCTGGGCTACGCTTCCAGTGGGTAGTAGATGTGATATTTTCAATCTTTTAACTTGAAAACCTTCTGTAAGCAGCCATGTGATAGTCCAAGTATTTCAAAGGCTATCAGAGGATGCATATAGTACATTGTAAAGTCTGATTTTCAGAAAGAAAAGAAAAAAAAAGAAGAACGATTTTGCTGCAGAAAAGGATTACGGTAACATAATTTTCCTGAATAGATCAAATCTCATATCTTTTTAGACACATATCTACTTGGTTTAGTGACAAAAATAAACACCTGGGTTTTTTTTTTCTTTTCCTTCTTTTAGCCCTGCAGAAATAACATAACTATCTGAGGCAGCTGGATCCTATTCCATCTTGAGCATCATCGGCAGAATTGCTTACTAAATCGCAATAGCTACAACTGTTCAAAACCCTTATAGGCAAAACAATCACACAGGTACCACTAAGGACATAATTTAGTCCTCAGAAACTTTGTTACTGGTGATGATTTGTGATGTGGAAAGAAGTCTGCCTGCCTCTTGGAGCACAGAATGAGTTCCATAAACTTTTCCTCAGGAAAAGCTTATTTGTCTCTTTAGGCAAGCTCCTGGGCTGTGGAAATGAATGAGATGCCTGGACATAAGGAGAAGACCCTCACTTTAGCAAATAGGCTAGTTTCACTGGTTGGCAGATGAAGGGCTGACTTGAGTTTCACCATTAATACTACTGGCAGCCCTTGTGATCGCTGTGTCAGTTTGACAGCTCATCTGAGTAGCAAACGTAAGCTGATGATCTGAAGGCAAATGTTATGACAGCAAACTTGCTAGGAAAAGGTATCTTCTGTAAGCAAGTAATTTAATATAGGAGATTACTATTTCTATAACATAAACTACAGTAAGTACTTGGTGTCAGCAGTTTCAGTATATCCTTCACTGGAAGCAGTAAGTAAGCCTGGAAAATCTGACTCACCGGATTAAACTGGTGAAATCAGTGGGAGACAAAAATTGTTTAGTAGTCTGTGAGGTGGAATATGAGGTACTTAACACCCATCGCCCTCCAAAAGCCATCATTATTCCCGCAGTGCCATCTACCGGTCCAGACTCCAGATGCTCTGAGAGCAAATCCTTCACATGTGTGTCTATTGCAGATTAATGATGTGATCCTCTATTAAGATACAAGCAAAATAAATAATCGTTATTAGTCTAATAGCTTTTCACGTTTTCTTTAAGTTAATATTCATCGTTTTGTTCGTAGACTAATATTAGTATAAAGGGTGCTAAATAGTACAGAATGCTTTCGAAAATGAATGCATGTGCTCTACCTGAGCTAGAAATAACCCTATTTAGCCTATATAAATGCAGAGATAAACATTTCACTCTTCATTCAGATGTAGACATGTATTTTATTTTGACAGAAAATGAATGGGCATGCATATTCATTTATGTGTGCTTTCCAAGCTTGTGGACTAAATAATGGCTGTAAATGTTTTAAAAGTTCCATTTTTCATACAAGCATTTAAGAAATTTACGTGCGATTTACCACAGTATGAAATAAGTACAGGAAGGGTAATTGCAGCAATTATAAATCCTAAATTTTTAAGAGGATGTAGGTCAGATCAATTCTTCCATTGCAGGAGCTGGTGGTGAACTGCTATGGTTCTCATTTCTGTGGGACATTCCCTTATGTTCAGTAGTATCGATTGACAGATATTTTGGCCTCACTTTTAAAGCTCCAAGTATGATTATAACAACAGTTCTCCCATCCACCTCCTCAACTTTGGAGCGCTGTAAGATTATTTATTATGCTATTTAACATTAGTATTTAAATGTATTTTGAGGCAGAACAAGCTTAAATGGCAGAAACACAGTGATAACTCAATATTCATTTTGTAAGAAGAACAAATCAGCATCTCCTTACCTCTATAACTAGATGAAAGTAACATCTGGATGATAAACAACTGACTGAAGCACAAACTTGGTGTAAGTAAGCTTATTCCGACAATATGAAGACAGAACTTGTCATTTTTACAATACCGATTTCTGAAGTGATCAGATGCTCTCAGAGATAAAGTGGCTTTGCAGCACTAGTTGCCCAAATAGCCAGTAGTGCAGAAAATACACACAGACTTCTGTGCCTGGTCCCAAGATAACACCTTCTTACCTTAGACAAAGATTCTTCTTCCTTGAATGCAGATATTTATCACAGGTAAGAATGAAACCTACATTAAGTTTTCAAAGGAAGCTTCACAGTAATATTTAGCAAAGTGCATTGAGGAAATCAGGTTCATCTAATTCTGTATTCTTTGAATACATGAGTCTCTGGTTTTTACGTTTACTAGACGTGGGACTCAGTGGTCATATATTCTAATATCAGTCAGTTTCAATATGGTATATCTTATAAAAGTGGCTATTTGGATGCATACACAGTAAAGATTGCTGAAAAATATTCTAGTATTTCCCAGTCATCTTCAAAAAGACTTTAGTGATTAACCAACAATGTGTCTGAACTGAACTATTGTTTTTTCTTTTTTATCATTAATACTCAGAAAGAGGGTTTCTATCAGTCTGCCTCCCCTCTGCATGTCTGCATCTGACCTCTACTTGTCCCCACACTGTGAGGCTTCATTACTTATTTTGATGCTGTCTTTCCTCCCTCTTGACCACACAGCTTTACATTCTTTCTTAATTCACCTATTCATCAAAGATTAATTCATTGCCCAAAAAACAACATTTATATCTCTTTTTCTCCTTCCTGGATGGATATATATTCTTAAAGTTAATGACTCTAAAATCTGTAAGTTTAATCAGCTCTGGTGACTATATGTTTTTCAATCAGTATCACTGAAGAACACACTGACTTTTCTTATAGCTTCAGAGAGTTTTGTACTAGATAAATAAAGCAACTCCCAGTGGTACTCTTCTGCAAGGCATTCCACCTTCATGATTTTAGTTATTCTTTTTGAAAACTGCATTTGCATTTTTATATTTTCTTTGCTAAAAATTACTTAGGTGTAGAGGTGCAGCCAGAAGACTATTGTACCACATGCTTGCTTCCTTCTTATGTATATAGGTGTAATTTGAATAGCATGTGGCCACTTACCAACCCTCTATGGCAGAGAATCCATGACTTCTCAGGTGTATGCCTCCATATCATGGATACCATGCAAATATTCTATGAAATAGCATAATTATTCTGTAAAAAATGCATAATAAATGTATACACATTCAATGTGTATTCAAGCATAAGAATAGTGCATTGCATCCTCAAAATGAAATATTATCCTTGAATCACAGAATCATACAATGGTTAGGGTTGGAAGGTCATCTAGTTCCAACTGTCCTGCCAAGGGCAGGGATGCCACTCACTAGACAAGGTTGCTCAGGGCCCCATCCAACCTGGCCTTGAACACCTCCATGGATGGGGCATTGTGGGGAGGAAGGGGCAAAAAATGGAAGATTGGCGAGAAGAAAAAGTTCACTTTAGAATTGTTTTCACTCAAAGACCAACCTTGCAGCTAGGAAATACTAAGAATCATTTTAATGGGGGAAATTTCATGTATTTTGCTTGCGGTGGTTTTTTCTGTCTGCCTTCAAAAGTGGAATTTCTGCAGAAGATCACAGAAAAGACTTAAAACATTCTTTGCAGAACCAGGCCTCTCAGTGTGGGAGAAAAGAGACAAGAAAACTCAAAGATTGTAAAACACAGTCTGGTGAATTAATGCTCATGCACGTGGCCTCATATTATGTAGAGGCTTTGCCCAGCGTACCTTTTTGCCTGCTGCTAACTAGCAATGTAGTGTCCCTGCCTGCTAGAAAAGTAATTACATAAATCTTTTCTTCACACTGTAGCTGTGGATTTCGGGTATAATCAATTCACACGGGCATCCACAACTTCTTTGGGCAACCTGTTTCAGTGCTTCACCACCCTCACAGTAAAGAATTTTTTTCCTAACATCTATTCTAAATCTGCC
Organism: Cephalopterus ornatus; assembly: GCA_013396775.1. Lineage (NCBI taxonomy): Eukaryota > Metazoa > Chordata > Aves > Passeriformes > Cotingidae > Cephalopterus > Cephalopterus ornatus. The sequence continues at coordinate 39,069 of VZRE01009903.1, forward strand.
CTCTTTTAGTTTAAAACTATTGCTGCTTGTCACCATCTACCCATATAAAAAGTCCTTCTCCCTCCTTTTTATAAGCCCCCTTGAAGTACTGGAAGGCTACCATGAGGTCACCTGGAGCCCTCTCTTCTCCGTGCTGAGCAACCCCACCTCTTTAAGCCTGTCTCTGTAGGAGAGGTGCGCCATCCCTCTAATCATATACATGGCCCTCCTCTGAACCTGTTGTAACAGATACATGTCTTCCTTGTCCTGAGTACCCCAGAGTTGGATGCAGCACTCCATGTGGGCTCACACAAGGGCAGAATAGAGGGGCAGAATCACCTCCTTCGGCCTGCTGGCCACACTTCTTTGATGCCGCTCAGAACACAGTTGATCTCCTGGGCTGCAAGCACACACTGTTGGCTCATGTCCAGCCTTTCATCCATAAAAACCTCCAAGTCTTCTCTGCAGGGCTGCTTTCAATGAATTCTTCTTCCAGTCTGTACTCATGCCTGGGTTTACCAATGAAGTGTTAGTTGTACCTATTTGAGTAACTTGATTGACATATGGGTGTTGGAGGATATGGGTGTTAGAGCATATTGACCAAGGGTCTCTTCAAGGCTAGGTCTGTTCTCCAAACTTGATTGATCTCAGTGACTTATGACTCTGTATTGTAAGCAAGACCCTACAAAAATACTAATTAATTTAGAGCTGGTGAACTGCAGATGGGAACTCTGTGCAACTTGCCATGATCCACAAGGAGGTGAGTGTCCAATGCTGTAGTAGCTCGGATTTCTGTCATCAGGAAGAATGTAAGATTGCTATCACCATTTCTGCATTTTTCATATTTCACTTAATACATTAGTTAGGAAGCTTTGAATGTTGTTGTCTTTGTTACTGAATGCCTGAAAGAACTGTCACCTCAGTGCAAAAGAGTAGAAAATTACTATACCTTCAACTATTATACAGCAGATGAGGAGAAAGCTTTCTTCCTATATGGAAAATCTTTTGAAGAGCCTGTAGAGATGGTAAGAACAATGTGGAAAGAGGTCTTTTCCAAAGGACTTTTAAAACAACCAAAAGCAAGAACCACATTGAAGAACAGTCATTAAGGAATGATCCTGGGCTTTAGGAGGTGCTAGTACCTCCCTTTACATCATGAAGGAATTTCTAATTCAAACAAAATCATGTGATGTTTTACCTTTTTGATATTGGTATCTTTTAATATGCCTTGTCATAGCGATTTCACAAATTTGTTATGAACTGAAGAGTTCTTATCCATCACTACTAACCCTAGTTTATACTCCTACAGTTTTTAACTGATTGGGCCTGATTCTTTGCCTAATTTACAGCATGGAAATTTACATGAAAGAGAGAAATCCCATCCATTCAGTGTGCATCAACACAGAAATGGAAGTTATGCAGAAAACTGAGCCCTATGGTTGCAGATATTCTATTCACTGTGGGAAATGGTTTGAAAAAAGTCTTTCATGCAAGCCTGTAAATCAAGAAGAGCAAGTAGGGCTACAAATGAAGGACAGGCTTTTGTCTGAAAAGCAGAGGGCTGGCTGGGCAGACACAATTTTCTGTCTAGGCACTTGGCTAAGATTTCTGCTTTACCTACATACTATCCTTTAAGGCACAGACTCTTTCATGTCATTTTGTGTTTATGATCAGGCCTTCTGTATAATATGGGAGAAACTAGGAATTAATCCATCAATCTCTACAATACTGAGGATTTCCAAAATTGTGCATGTCCAACTAAGTGTAAATCAGACACTCAGGTAGAAGGTGCATATATCTTGGATTCGGGAGAGGAATCACAGTTAAATGCAAGTCTGAAACTCCTGAGTGCACGTGTGATCATGTGATCTGGTGATCCCTCCTAATTTGGTTTGGTTCAAAGCCAAGCAAATGATCTTAGACCACTTTCAGCAGCTGTTAAATCTGAATTTGCAGTTAGAATCACCCAGTCAATATAAATGTGAAACAGTTTAAGGACCTAGCATTTATTGGCTGTATTTCTCAACCATTTATTTCTGTGACTGCTTCTAGCTAGCAGGGGTACAGTCAGACCAGTCAGATTAACCCACAGCAGTTTAAGCAGGTCTGTTTGATTTTGTACAGTAGCAGAGGAGATGAGCGCTGAGGCAATCTCATCAGTGACAAAATGACAAATAGGGTCTCAGGCTGATAATGGCTATACCTGACTCAGAGGGTTCTTCCCATCCAGGGTGAAGCTCAAGAAGCTCAACAGACTAATCCATCTGCTAGCAGTGTCAGCTGCATCCTCATTCTCTGTATAACACTCTGTCCTTCTAGTGCAGAGAAAGAAATTCATGTCTTAAGCCTACACAACTTCATAACTATATAACTGGCTGACAGGGAACAGAAACTGTTGCTCAGTTATTTAGCCCTCAGCCTTTTTGACACCTGATGTGTTGCTTAACACAATTTAGACCAAAAAAAAAAAGAGAAGATTAACCATCCCGATGTCCTGATCCATATCTGGGAAAAACAAAGACAAAAATTCATCCCCACGATGTCCAAGTTCTTCCCTCAGTGATATCTGAGAAATATCACTCAGTACAATAAACTGGTATGAAGGAAGGAAACATTTGTTACACATATTTTGCTATATTATAAATTACAGGAACAGCCAAAAAAAAAGGAGCGGATTGAATTCTATATCCTTGAATAACTTTGCAGGACCTGCTCTTGAGGGTCATGCAGATTCTATGTGCAAACTCTTTAAATTTGATATGGAAGTTGTTGTGACACAATAAATATGGAACAGTGTCATTGTTCAAATCAGGAATGCCTTAAGCTTTGACTCACAACAGCCTTTTTACTCCCTTCTCTAATTACAAATTCTGCCATATGAAAGGTCATGAAACTGCAAGATAGAAAACATGGGAGGGAGTGGGATAGTACTCCTTCGGTTTGGCTTTAACCTAAATGAAGCTGACAAGTCAGCCAGTCTTTTTAACTCCAGGATGTTTTTGGGTAAAGGCTTTCAAACTCTGAAGCAATTTCCAGAAATCAGTGAGCAATGACTGGATACCAAGGAATAAGTCTTAGAGCTGTGAACTCATAGCTGTTTATACCTAAATCAGATATACATTGATTTCCTGGCCTAGTAATTTTACATTTTCAGAGTTAGATGCTGTTCAATTTTAAAATCAACTACAAGTCTACCATTTATTCTAATTACGGAAAAAAAGGCTCAATTTTAAGAATTTCATAGTTACTGTTATCACAATTTTCATTTATTACTCCTCTAACACTTTTTGAGGAACATAAATGCAGTAATTCCCACTTACCGGTTTTCTGTTGATGCAGAGATACTCAAGACTTAATTTTAGCAGAACTTAGACACTTAAATCCCAATAAGTGACTTGTCTTTGGTCAATTGGAAGACTGGGATAGAACAAGCATCGAACTCCACTTTTCCAAATCCAAGGTCAGCACCCTAACATTAGAGCTTCTGCCATTAAAATTAGCAATATTCACCCTCATTGTGAGATTAGGGGGTTGCTGAATTAATTAGACAGACAGTTTAGGAATAGAAGCGACCTTGTCAAGCAACTACGAAAGTCTTAAATTTCCCCAACTGTAGCTGTCATAAGAGCCTAGCTTGTAATTTTTTGAAAATTACTGCCTTATTATATACCCTTTTTTGACTTCAAAATTATTGAATTTTTTTTTTTGCTTACCAGATAACTCATGGGCAGTTCTTTTGGAAAGCCACTATTTTATGTTTGATAGATATACCACAGGGGCTTGTAGTTTGTGCTCAGGCCTTCTTGTGAAGAAGGTTTGGGGTTTTGAGAAAAAGAAAATCATGAAATATGCATTAGAGAAAAGAAGGTTTTAAGCAGTGCAAAATTCATATGCAAAATTCCCCACTGAAAAGGAGTCTAAATTGGATATAAAATAATTCAGAGGTAATGGGTGAAAAAAGAAGGAGAGGGGGAAGAATATCTCAGACCCAAAAGTTCTTTTACAGGTGAAAGTCAAAAATTCATAAATCAATTATAAAAATATGCTGCAGGCTACAACTTGGAATTCTAGTTCCTGGACTGGAATCAGGGTATGTTTGGTTGTTTTAAACACAAACATGAGAAAATTGTTCTAGTATTTAAATCAGGTGGATAACAGTGATCATATTCACTCAGGCTTTTTTCTTCCCTTTTTTTTTTTCATCTACAGTATCTCTTAAAATGAAACTTTAAGTCAATAATTTAAGAATTTAAAAATGTACTTCTTTGTAGGAATTGTTGCTCTTGGGTCAAAATCTACTTTTAAAAAAATACTAAAATATTTATATTTGCATGATGAGACATAATACTTTATTCACGGACTGAAAATACCATTTAAGTAACATTATGAATTATTTTTGCAGACTCACTGAATGTACATTTTATATCTTGGATAGTAGGCCTCAGTACCAACAATAACCATTTCACTGCTGACACAGGATTGTCAGCTAAAATGCTGCCCAGTGTCAGCTTTGAAGAACTAGCAAGTCTCTGACAAAATTCAGAAATAGATAGGAAAATGATCTCCATAGCAAGAAAATAAGATAATTAACAGCACTCGTTATGTCTGGTTGGCTGCTAGAACCTATTGAATAATATAAAATAATCCTTGAAAATTGCAAGGGACTTCCTCAAAACTGAACAGGAAGCAAAGCTGAACATGATTGAGTACAGGGAGCAAATTGCTACATGCAAGGCAGTGATTCCCAGATAAGTGCCACTGCATCCTCACCTGGATGCCACTTGCAGTTCCTGTGGTGCTACAGCACAGATACTCTCACACTGCCCCAAAATAGTTTCCATGAGGCAATAAATAAATGCTGCTATAGTAGCAACCAACCAAAAAAAGTAGCAAGATGATATATTGTATAGGATTGCTTCCCACAACTCTAATAACATACCTGTGGAAGAAAAAAAGATGACATAAGATTTCTGGTACTTATTCTAAAAATCGTGGACCTCATTCACCTTCAGAAACCAAGAAAACCACATCGACTGAGCACAGTCCTCACTTCAGGCTTCAGTCTGGCACTCTTTTATCAGAGTATCCAGTTCTTCCACAGTGCCCAAATCTAACAGCAGTGTCATGGAAGGCTCACAGGTGCACGAGCTGCCAAAGAAGAAAAGAGGAGCTAGCAGGACACAGAATGATGTTGTATCACTAACGCTTTCCACAATAGAAGCTTAGCCATGGCACACGACTCATCATGTAATCTGCTCTTTCTCATGTACGTGCAGCACGTGTTTTGTGAGGAAATGTAAGATTTCAGGCACACATTTTATGTGCCAAGACTGGATGGGGTTCTGGACAGTCTATTTTTTTCGTCTATTCCACTCATGACAAGTAACATCTCTTCAGCACCCTCAGAGGACACTTAGGAAATCAGACATTAATGCAAGACAGAAATTCTCCTGCCTACATTACAAATCTTGTTCCCAAGGCCCCCAGGGTTTCCACTTGTGCTAAGGCTCTCATCAGCTCATTTGTTGGCAGCAACAGTTAGGCTTCTTTGAAAATGCCAGCTGTAGAAATATAAACGCCTTAGGGAGTTTAGGCATAGAGGGAGATCAGTGCCAGCTCTGAATTACTGTTACTGTTACCTACCTGGTGCACTTTGGTGGCTATTTGCTTGTTCAAGTGTCAAAATCACTTTTAAAAGCCTGGCCAGAGGCTCCTAGTGATCAATATACAAACAAGCCCATTAGAGGGCTGTCACTACTGGACTGATATCCACAGTAGGGTTTCCATGTATGCAGTTAATAAATAAGTAATGACAATAAAATAATTTCTGTTCTGCATTTGATTCTCTAGTATTATTCTACAACCACTACTTCCAGAAATGCAAAAGAGACAGAGATTAGTTAAATTTTTCCTATTTCCAAAAAAAGAAAAAAAAGAAAAAATAATTGTCAGAGGCAAAAAGAAAATATCCATTTCAGTCCTTTCTTACTTGGACAGTCATGTCACGTGGACAGAATTACATATCTGAACTGTACTATTTGTGCATTTACTTAATGAAAGCAGCAACTTAGTGAAAGTATACACAAACATCTCAAGATATATCACAAATCAACTCATTCTTCCCCTTATCATCTACACCCATGCCAAATACAGCCCTTTGAAACAGTCAATAGTTTCAGCAGTGCAAAGCAAACAGGAAATGTCAATAATATCCTGAAACTCTTTCTTCCATTCTGCCTCCACACCCCACAAAAAGGCAGTCCTGATGCAGCTGTAACACTGGCACACCTAGTTTTCAGCATGCCCTCTGCTACTTAGCAGAAATAGCTATGGTGATAGTAAAGGGTAGATTAGAGGATGAATAGTCTTAAGTGAATTCAGTTATGTTCCCTCAGAAAGTATTTATCATTTAGTACAATTTGGAGCAGCTCTTTAGGTGCTTTGACCTGCCTTTGAGTAATTTGGACAGAGCACATACCCTAATTACCATCACAAAGTTCATCCTCTTGGCGCAATGTGCCAAGGACCAACAACTCTAAATAATTAAATTAGACTATTAACATTCAGCTACAACACCACCTGATTCAGTGGACACAAAGAAGCAGACTACCTAGATGTCATAAGTATGGATGGAATATAACTTCTGCATCCCAAAGCAGGAGTTGTCTGATAATCTTATTCTGAACTGCAGCTTCAAAGGTCAAAAAACTATTAGGAAAAATGCAGCAGGGAATATGACTTATGTCCCATAACTAAAAAAATCTGAAATGTACTGAAGAACTTGGAATGTAAATAGCCTTAATAAGGGCATGAATGAAAAACAAAAGAATGTATAAATAAACTTCTAAACGTGTATTTAAAGAAGAGAAAAAAGCCAAAGCTTAGTTGACAGTGGCTCTTAGAGGATACAAGCTTTAAAAAAAATCATTAAAGTTGATCCAAACAAAGGGGAAAGTTAAGCAAACTGGGAGGAAAAAAGCCCAATTTGAACAACGGTGAGGCCATCAAAGAACAAAATAACAGACTTGTAAGAACAGTTCTTAGGTTGAAGGAAACTGGCACACTGCTTGGAGCAAAGGCAAGCAGGGCACAGCCTGGTCTTTACATTCATTTTCCTCCCAACCTGCAAAGCAAAGAAGTGAAAGGACAGGGCAAAGTAGCAAAAGTACATGGCTAAGAAGTGAAAAGGCAACTGATCACCCACTAATACTTCTCTGTTTGTCTTCCAAATAGGTCCTTGCTACTTTTATAAAACCAAGGTGTTCCTTCTTATTTTTTCACTCCTTACAACCTTCTCTATGTGCTATTTTAAAAGATCAAAGAGTAAAAACAAAACAAAAACAATTAACCCCTCCCCCCCCCAAAAAAATCTAGGAGATAGAGCATTACAGAAAAAGATACGCTCTTAAATAAAACCATATATTAGAAGATCTTCGTACACTGTGGATGACACTTCTATTTTTTAAGAAAACTTCAAGGACAAAGAAGGATAACATTTTTAATACACTTGTCCATATTTGTCACATTTACTTTGCTTCTTCTCTTTTTCTCTTTCTAATTCTCCATCACTTTTCTAAATGTTCTTTCTCTGTCTCTGCATCCCAGTATATTGTTCAGTCACAGATTGCAGGACTGTATCATAGTTTTACACAATCACCCCAGGTAGATCCACTTGACTGTAGTTCCTACACACTTGCATAAATCTTCAAACTTTCCTCACTGCTCTCCAGTCTCTTGCAAGTGCTCATCCCCACCATTCACAGTATTTCTTTTTGCTGCCCTGCTGACAAGCAGCAATTACACAGGGAAGTGCTTTGTGAAAATCTGAACACTGGGTTGTGCCACGTAGCAAAAGGCTTTCACATGGCATCATGCAAAACTCCTTAGAAGTCAACAGTCAGAAACTGTATTAATCAAGAGGAAGCAATCTATTAATGCTACCAAAGCAGCATGTAAAAATCAAGCTTATTAACTGTGATAGAGGCCAGAAATTATGTTAGCATCTGGAATAAGGTTTATCTGATGAACAAAATAGTAGGACAATGAGCCATTATAATAATCTTGGGAGGGTGGGGGCAGTTTTTTTTTCTGATAGTAACTCCAGGACAACAGATGGTGTAATAGAGCAATCATTTTCTGGGATTCTTTGAGACAGTGTAGCACAACTAGACTTCATCATTGTATACCAAGGATTCACCATTGTATACCAAGATGACCTTGGAAAAGAAAAGCATGAGGAAAATGAGGATATCTAAGTGTCCTAGAGAAATCTTGATTTCCATTTTTCACAATCTAAGAATTAGGAAGTTTCTGATGAAATCCTCAGACAGCATTGCCTGTACCTGATAATGCGAGATTTAGTATCCTTCTTCTGTCCCTTGTCCGATGTCCCTTTCTCTGGTCAACCAATTTTTTCTTTAGATCATTAGTCTTCTGTTTAAAAAGTCTTTTGCTTTAACCAGGCAAAAGTGTCTCTTAGACTATGTGACTGTGAATTTGTACTAAAAAAGCAGCTATTAGAAACAACCCCAAATAGAAACAATATTTCTAGACCTTTAATTGACCAGTAGTACTATGTGGTTTGCCTGTTTGTCCCTAGCATAGAGTTTAAAACATATGCCTTCTGTAACTTGATTGCTATCTGTCTCTTTTTGGGTTTTTTTGTCTTCACATTGTATAGTTCTTTTTTTGTGCTTTCAGGAAGCATACTAGTATTCCTGTGACAAATTAAATTTTGTGGAATACTACTCAAGTTCAACTAGTTTTTCTTCCTTTTTCCTAGTATAATGGAAATCTTTAACCATCTATGACACAAAGAGTTTGTGAAACATAGGAACTTATTTTATTCCCTCCTAAAGGGAAAGCAAAGGAGTTTCAAATGTTGGAATGAATACCTTACTTTGGAGTTCACATTTCCAACCCTTTATTGTCCTTTTAAAAGTTTTAAAGACTTTCAGCAGTGACTATTTGCCATGAGCTAACTAAGCTTCATTTACCACAAATTAATTCTCACTCAAATAAATGTTAAGTTCTATGTCCTTGGAGTCCCAGTGACACTCAGGCTAATATTAGGGCAAACTGTTGTTAGAGACAGTCAAATATCACTTGAACCAGCACAGTATCTTTTGCCCTAGACAAAAGGACCTAAATTTAGAGTCATATTTCTAAAATTTAGGCACTGTAATTTACAACTAATCAAACACATTTTCTGGTTGGCTTATCTTGATTTAAGCACCCAAATTCTAAAATTTTCAACTGGATTTTAAAGTAGTATTTAGGTTCTTCCACTCCATAATTCTAATGAGCATGTAAGTAACATGTAAGGAACACGCATATTATGCCCAAAGCAAGAGCACTGAGGCTCAGGTGATCATTCTTTTCACCAGCTCTCTTAGCTATACTATTATGTGATCTGTTTCAGTGAAATAAAAAATAGCACGAACAGGCTGAAAACAATCATTTTAGCTGTCCCAGAAGTAGGACTCCATGAACAGATTTTTTTTATTTTTTATTTCACAAATGTCACACACACTGCAGTGCCAGTTCAAACTATTATCGGTATTTTATTCTGTGTTCACACAGCATCACACAGTTGGGTGCTGCTCCACCACTCAGGCTCATAAATTCCATGATTACATAAATTTAAAGTTGTAACCATAGAAAATATAGAACTAATTTTTTGAAAGAACTTGGGAACTTGTATAAAATACTTTTAAAGCATTAATTTCCTGAGTCAGACACATTTTGAAGAGCAGTGATCTATAAAAGGCAGCAAATATATTTTCCAGCCTTCATCTGTGGTTGCTGGACGGCAGAGGGACTGAAAGCAGTAGAGATCCTCCTTTGTGGTACTACTGAAGGGGAACAGAGTCATCCAGGAAGTCAGAGTCTTGAAGAAACTTCCTCACCTGTGAGAATTAACCTACCAATTACTGGCATATTTCATGATCCTAGAGAGTTATAAGCACTAAAAGCCCACTCCAACAAAAGATAACTCAGACAAATTTAATTGCTCAAGGAGAAGGTAATCTTTCCTTAAACTGTTTTTGGTTTTCCATTTTTTTGGTGCCTCTTCATTGATATTCCTTCTACAGCTAACAAGTGGTTTCCAGCTTATAAAAATTAAACTTAGTCTGGGAAGATAGTGTGCTGTGTCTCTGAGGAGAGTATGCTTATCACTCTAATAAACAGTACGCTGTACTCATATTTAAAAAGTTACTTTAAAGACAGTTACTTTGACTGTAATGAGTTTCATGTGGATAAATCTGCATGGTGTTCCATTGACTCCTGACTTCTACATTAGATAGTGAACCCTACAGTAGATGGTGTGCTTTATGGTTTTCCTTGCAAATTCTTGTAATAGGTTAAAAATTAGTTTACCAATAATCCCACAGCAGCTGTATATCACTCTGTTTTGAGATATGAGTATTATTAATGTTCACTAGTTCAAATAGAGAACATCCTTCATGATGATATAGCACATGACATACTTCAGAAATAGGTCTATTTTTTTGCACGATTCTATCTTCTAACTAGTCTTTTAAGAGAATAAAGAATAGAAATCAGAAGATGAATGGTCCCTAGAATTCTCGCCATTTGAAAACATCCTTAATAAAATCATTTTGGAAAAAGAACTCAATGGAACTCAATCTTTAAAAGTGCAAATATAGCATAAAATTTGGTTCACTTTGAAAAAATAAAAATTAATACTGTGGTATGCAAGTTAAACAGTGATAAAATTATTGTTCTTACTCTGCATTCTTTTGGATGCATGAAACTTTACAGCCAGAAAGACACTTAGTATAAAGTCCATAAGAAAATCTGAATCTTCTGCGGCACAGTTGCTAGGGAGAAATTATTTTTTGTCTGAACTGAGTGAAGCCCAGAAGCTGTCTAGCAAGCCTAGAGACCAGCTTTTGCTGTGTTCAGAGTTGGACTCAAGCACGTGCGCCTCACTGAGACAATGGTAATCATGGTCTCAGCAGCCAGGTAATAGATACAACCACATAACGCCATTGTTTAGCATGCAAATATTCCCTTTTTGGTTTGCAAACCAAAGGAAAGCTGGGGCAGAGGAACAAAATTAACAGAGTGTGACATGAATGAATGTAAGGAAATCTTGAAAAGTTGGTTGTTTGGGGTTTTTTTAAATATGTTTAACTGATAACAAAGTCAGAGATGACAGATCTACAAATATGTCTCAAGGTCAAGGCTGAGGTGTGTTAGTATATTGTCCCTGGATTAGAGAAAGTCTATCAAACAAAATGTAGCTTGTCCAGCAAGAAAACATAATACTTCCAACAGAAATTGTCCATGGTGCAGAGTTTCTGTTTTATAACTGTGTTGGTATGGCTTTCAAACTAGAGCAGGTTTCTGCCATCACTGCCAAACATAGCAAAAGTTAAATTCACAAAAGTTCTCCACATTAGGATAGCAATGTCTGTAACGGTTTGGATTCGACTTTTCCGCCGAATGCTCAAACCTTACAGTTTGCAGCCTTTCCTCCCCGCCCCCCCTATGAACACAAGGGAAAGGGAGAAAGGAAAAGCTACTGAAATACCGAAATGAGCAGATCAAAGCTGTATAAAAATATACACATGTATTTACACTTACATACAATTAGAATATTATGTACACAGGAGAAGGGACCCCAAACACCTCCCCCTGCCCCGAAGGGAAAAGGGAGAGGGAAGGGCAAAAAAACTAAAATAGATATATACAATAAAAACCCAGGAGTAACCAATAAAAAAATTAACAAGAGAAAATCTTACTACTCTCCTCGAGATAGCAGAACTGCACCAAGCGAACGCTGGCACTCTCTGCCTCCCAAGGTCCACAAGGCCTCAGTGGGCCTCACTCCTCCACACGAGCAGAGCCGATAGCAGAGAACCTGCTCCCGGGTCCACCGGAAAGGAAAGAGAGCAAGAGGCTTCTCCCTCTTCTTATTTATACCCTGGTTTACGTAGAAAATCGTATGGAATACTGGGAGGATGATTACTTCCTCAGTTACAACTTGGTTACTAAGGAGGGTCTAAAATCAAAACTACTACAATGTCAAAGAAAGAACGGCTTATTGTTGACTACAGGAAAAACAGAACAAAATATTGCAGCGATTACCTGACCTTCTGTATTTACAGATATTTTGAATGGAACTAATGGAAAAAAGAAAAATGTGCAACAAAAACTCTGAGGATTTACTCCTACATGCATCTGACAGAATGAATGGATGGTATCATCTAATTTCTGAATACTCCTGATTCCACAATCCATAGAAAAATTATTTTCTGGTGTTCCGATACCCATAGTTCAAAAGAAAAGAAGGAACCTCTGCATAATATTTTCAATATCTTTGCTTTTGTTATGTATTTTTTAATGGAGCAATCAACTTCTATTACTTTTCGCTTAATTATCCTTTGTAAATCGAAGGGTCTTGTATATTTGAAGCTCAACATTACTAGAACATGAATGAAAAAAATAAAGGAAGAATAGATAAGAAAGAAACCACATAGGAGGGGGTATTGGGTCTGGCTCAGCTGGAGTTCATTTCCCCATAGTAGCCCTCACAGTGCTGTGCCTTGCATTGGCAGCTAGAAGGGTGTTGATAACACACCGGTGCTTCAACTACTGCTGAGCACAGCATCAGCACTGTAACATTCCTTCCCCAATCGAGGGTAAGATTCTGGGAGGGGTCACAAGTGGGCCAGTTGACCCAAACTGACCAAGGGGATATTCTATGCCATATGATGTCAGCTCAGATATAAAAGCTAAGGAAAGAAGCAGGAAGGCAGGCATTCATTGCCTTCAAAGGCTGCCCACTAAGGAAATATTATATGTGTTGAAGCCCTGCTTCTCGAAGTTGGATGGCCATTGCTGCTCATGGGAATCAGAGAATAAACCTTGGTTTTTTCCACTTCACTTTTGTGGAAGAAAGCTTTTGCTTTAATAAACTGCCTTTTCCCAACCCATGCGTTGTTTTCCGTCTTACTCTCTCCCCTGTGTGTCTGGGAAGGTGAGTGATAGAGCAGCTGGGTGGGCACCTGGCGTCCAGCCAAGGTCAACCTATCACAGAGGGGAAGGTAATGAACCTGGATTCTTTTAGCCTTGAGAAGAAAAGGAAAGGAGAGAAGGTGAATCTAACAGCACCTAAACAGGGGGTACAAAAAAGGTGGGAAAGATTGTTCTCAAAGCTGCGCAGCAAAAGACAAGATGAAATGTTCACTGTTTACAAAAAGGGAAACTCTAATCGAGAATTAGGAAGAAATTAGTCAAAGTGAGTGGTTCAACACACTCTCATAGGAACAGTTTACCCACAGAAATTACAAAATCACCATTTTTGGAAATTTCAGAAGTGGGCTAGAGAAGGCTCAGAACAACTTGATATAGCTTTGAAATTAGTCCTGCTTTGCCCATGAGACTGGCCTGGATCACTTCCAGATGTGTCTTCCTTTTCTTCACACTTAAATCAATCAGACTGTGAATATCCCCAAATAATACTATGTCATTTTCCAGTCTTTCCTGGGTTTGCTTATTTTCAAATGAGATTTTAAGGTCAGAAAAAATGTTAACAACTGGTTCCTTAGCCACACACATCCTGGTTGGTATGCTTTGCCACCACAGATTCTAGGAAAATCCTTCAATCCTATTGTATAATAATACGGAAGGCATTTTGTCTGGAAACTGATGTTTGACTCCTTCAAGTATTGGGAACTTCAGCCAGGGCTCTGTCACTTCAAACCCTGTTTCTCTACAGATCACTGTGTGATATGTTCAATACAGTTCTCAAAAGTAGGGAAACACAGTGAGAGCGCCTACACAGTAAAAATATTTGAATTACAAGACTTACAAATTCCATGGGAATAAATTTATACCAATGTGTTGCTCATCTCTATATGGCCCTGTAGCATAGGCAACCAAAGAAAAAGCATTACTACTCTCAACCGTCAAGTGATTTAAATTCATCCTCCTATAAATGTTTTTTATGTTTTATAAGTGTTTTTTTAATAAATGTCAGTTGCCTCCCCCTGAATAGGGATGCAACTAGGATAATTTGAATAGCCTTTTAGAAGCTTAAATATAGAATATTAGACAGTCAAGACTTGCCTGATTAATATGAAACTGACATTTTTAAAAGCACTGGAATGCAGTTATTGCTGTAGTTAACATAAATTAATCCTGTGGCACAATTGTAGACTCCTGGGTTTGATCAGGATAAAACTCAAAGCATTCAATGGTGAATTTTATCCTTCCATAGGATTCTTTACTATCTTATAAAATTTCAAAGAAAGGATATAACTTAAAACATAAATTGTATTCAATCTTTCTAAAAACATGAACTTATTCATATGTCCCCAGGTTTCATAAGAAGATGCTGATGACAAAGTACCTGTATTTAATTATTCATGTTCAGCTCCTGTCTGAAGTGCACAATCAACCTTTTTCTTACTTATGAAACTCTTTTTGTTTTTATTTTTTTCTATTTTTTAAAAAGTTATTCTGTCATGATCCAAAACAAGATTCAACTTTGTGATGAATACTAGTGGAGAGAACAGCAGTAATGTAGCTACAGCATTCACAGTTCTTGAACATCCTATAGCTCTAAAGTTGTTGTTTCTATGTACATAATATTCCTCAATGCATTTTCAAACATTATTGCTTCTATGTTTCTTCTCAAGTATCACTACAGCATAATTTAAAAGCATATAATAATGTGTTGATAATCACCTCACTGCAAATAAATCACATTCTCCTCTCCTCGTACTACAATACCCTATGGAATGCTTTCTTAGAGGTACTGTTCTAGGTATCTCATTTTAGTCATGTTTTATAATAGCTCCTGTAGTGGTATCATCTTTGGGAGAATTAAGGAACATATATTCTGCAAAAACCTTCATCCAGTATTGCTGTCAAATTTCAACGTGAAGCTTTTGATCTTTCTGAATAGTACCCCTATAGTTACTGGTTGTATGGATGCTGCTGTCACCACTGACTGTGTAGCAGCACTACTATGAAAGGTGGTACATTCTCCAGACTAGTTGAAGCTTTGAAAAAGGAAACAACAAAACTCTGAATTCTGCCCCACTTATGAATCCTTTGTTAGCTATACAGATATGGAAAAATAAAATGAAATCAGGAAGCACACAAAAAAAAGTGACATCAGTTATTTTGTTAGTGTGGCATCTTTTTCCTCCTTGATAACAGAAACATGCCCAGAGGAACACCAGCATGAAGTACAGAATTTTGTAGAAATAATTAGTTTTGAATCCAAATTCAAGGCCTGGAGACAGACAACAGGGAGTGCTGTTGGTACATGAGCATTAGAAGGAGCAGGAGTTACTCTTATCTAAACTGGAGGAAGCAGGGTAGATGGGGCAGTCTGGATGATTGGGTTAATTGACTCAGTTGTTCCCTTTTCATAATGCTATTTCTATACTTGGGGACATAAATGGATGGATAGAACTCTGTTGATAAGGGTTTCTAGTACTATCTTCTCCTCCTCAAAGATTATAGGAGACATTCTTCAGCTCATCATACCTAAAGAATCATTTAAAAATAAAATGCATAGAAATTATCAGGCCAGATTTTCAACCATTAACTAAGAGTAAAAAACATGTGTATATATATGTGTATATTTATAAAAAGAAAAAAAAACCTCCTGATTTCAAAGTGTTTATATCAATGATGTTCCAAAGCAATTAATTCTGTTTTAAATTCTTAGCATTGGAGGAGACAGTACTAAATGGGAAATAACTACCACTGGGTTGAGAGGAGTTGTTTGATAAAATTAACCCTCAGGGTACATAATTAACTAGAACTGAGCATCTTCTCAGAAGTCAATGACTCAATGAATTTTGTAAACTATTCTTCTGGTAAAAAAAACATTGCCTATACAGAGCCTAAATAAATTACTATATATCAATGCCATCTATAGTCCCAGCTATTATCAGTTAACATTAAAATATTTGCAGGTTACTTTAAGTATCTTAAGACTTTCTGATTATTTAGATGGTTAAGAATTAATTTTTTTATATCAAAGCTACTGTTTTATAAATATCATACTGAAAGAATCCAGTCCCACAAAGCACTTAACATCTCCCCCTGCAATTAAAACAAATCAGAATTGAAGCTCTTGAGCCCTCTGAGGACTGGGCACGAACATTAGCAAGATAACTTTTTTCTCCACTTACCATCTAAATTCATTGCAAACAAGATTCTCTTCTCCTCTTGAGAGGACAGTTTCTAATTTAAAATCTGATTATCATCTCATTAATTTTAGCCAGTAACTTAGCCTTACAAAAATTTTTACATAGTTCTTTATATTTTTGTAGGAGGAAAACGATAAAATAAGCTATATTAAATTGGGAATTAGGGTTTGTCATTGTTATTTGTGAAAGTATTTTTATTTTTCACATTTTCCTTTCTTTGTCCACTCTTCTTTACCTCTCATGATTATGCACCTACATTTTCCTCTGTATCTACCTTTTCAGAGTGTAGTTTCTACAGGGGAAATATTTTCATCTCTGTAAATAATATAAATATACATATATAAGTATATACACAACTATACAAACAAACAATGTCCATATATGAATTCCTACAATTTCAGTCCTCCTTTCCTGACTTCATCCTTCAAATTTACACTTCTCATCAGACTATATGTTAGGCAGTGAATTGTTTTCTTCTTTATAGTCTTATTTCCTGCTACCATTACAAGGAAAAGAATCTGAATTCAGTTGTATATATGTATTTTCTTGCGCAATACTAGTCATAGTTCTTTGTCTGTCAAGGCTTTAAAAAAAAATATCTGCAAGTGTGGCATTATTTAAAGTCCTAAATTAGAAAAGAAAAGAGAGCAGAATAAACAGCATATCTGCCTGGGGTGAGAGCTACTGCTATAGATTAAAGGAATTAGAAAAGCCATCTTCTCACTGCAAGATTAATTGAGAAGGTGTCTCTGCAGTACAGTGTTCAAAGAAAAGCCTCAGCTTAGCAGAAGTGCAGAAATGCTGCTGTAGGGCAACTCAATAGCTGATAAAGGTTGTGCTTTGCTTCAGAACTCCTGGACTTTCCCACAGGCTTCTGGGACCTGTTCCCTTTCCTGCAGCACCCAGCAAGAACCTAAACCTGAGCGTTACCTTACCTTTGGCTTGTACAGATGTAGGCAGTGTAGAAATTCAACTGCCACAAAGGGTGAAGTCATACTACCTTCACCTTTGCACTCAGGGCCATCTTTTCCTTGAATGGAGGAAACAGGTATCCTCTAAGGGAACTCTGGAAGTCTGTAGCCCAATCAGCTTCTTGAAGCACAGCCAAGTGAGATCAGGTTGCTCAGCACAGGGTCCCATCCAGTACCATCTTGAATATCTGCAAGGATGGAGAATCCACAGTCTCTCTGGGCGACCTGTGATGGAGTTTGGCCAATCTCATAATGAAAAAGCTTTTCCTAGTCTATATCTAAGCTTTGCTTCCTGCCTTTCCTTCTGTCACCATGCAGCGCTGAGAGAAGTCTGTCCTTGTTTTCACTACATCCACCTCCACACTGGGTGGTTCCAGGCAATATAGTAAGATCCTTTTTTTCTTCAGACTGAGCAAATCCAAATTTCACAACCCCTCCTATCTGCCCCAGCCTGATCACTATTCGACGCCTTGTAACAAGCCAACACAACAGAGGTGTCTTTGCCCCCACCACTTGTTTAGCTCACATACTCTGTCACAACTGCTGACTCTAACAATTTACCTCAGGAGAGAGGGCAAAACGCAGAGCAACTGAGAAAAACTTAAAATCCTTTTCCAGTAGATTCTATGTTATAACCTATGTGTCTTCACTACAAAGTATTTCTTCCTTGTGCATGTCAGGATTTCTTAATTAGTTCATACTAAGTTTGGTAATGTTATTACCCTGAACAAAAATTTATTTTCACATGCATGAACTAATTAATTGCAAAGAAGGTGAGCAACATCAACTAAAAGCAAAGGAGAGAGATTTTTTGACTTGTAATATCTGATTAGCAGAGCTTCAAGCTCTAATGATCAATTACAGATTTGTAACTGATTCTGATTAATGTGTTCTTGACTGCTACTGAGTATCTTGTATTAGCTATAGGAAAACAGATTTTTTACTTCAGCTTATGTAAAAGAGATAAAGTTACACTGTACAATTAAAAAGTTGAATTTTACCATTTTAATAATTAGAGAATTACATTGATAGTTGGTCTTGAGCATGAATCAATTTGTCAAAATTTGAACAGCATGCTGGTGGCCTGAATATTTAATGGAGCAATTTGTATGTGAGAGGGAACTCATGAAAATGTCAGTGACACAGAGGATTCCTCATCATGGTGAAGTGAATTAGATAATTTCCTTTCATATCCCTTGCATCTAACTTTCAGTGTTAAACACTTCTTTCCATGCAGTGCTGCTGAAGCAAAGGTCTTCCTTAATGCAAACTAGGCCACAATGTCTCCTTACATGGGAAAACCAAAATTATTACTGTTGAGTCCATCTGCTGTCTTTTTTAACAGCTATTTGTTGCAGAGGGAACTCAGCTGGAATGGATGATCCAGGTCAACAGGGAAAAAGAAATGGCAAGTTACTGCACTGTCATCTGTGTCTGCTGAGTCCCGCTATTTCAGCTCACTAGCCATGTTGGGATGATCGCCACAGCTGCTGCAGGGAAATGAGAAGGAGGTGAGCGAGGGCAAGAAGAGATAAGGACACAGCAGCCAACACTGGCATAACACACAATGACAGCCAGCTCCCCTCATTGGAAAGAATGATATGTGGAAATTAGTGTGGATTGTATGTATGGATTGAGGTCCTTGTTTTTGACATAGGAAGAGATCCTTGCCTTGACCTTAAAATCATAAATCCTTCTTTTAAGTGATTAACAAGTTGTTCTGCAAGTTGGTAGACCTGGCAAATAACTTTGCAATCTTTTGCAATTATTTACATTCATATATTACATGGGGCAAGAAATATTCATGACAGGGCTCTGAAGTGGTCCCAGTTACTTCCAGCTTGCATTAGAGAGAACTGTAAATAATCTCTTCTGATTTCAATTCTTTAAATTTTAAAAATATGAGCCTGCCCTGAATTAAATGCACAATCTTAAAAAAACATTACCAGGCTGATTATTCTGTGTATTTGTATACATTTGCAGAGGAATTTGAAAAATTAGTCTGACCTGTTTTTTGCTGGCCTGGATGGGAAATGATCCTGATGGTGCAGAGAGATCGAGTGCTGATTAACTTATTCTTTTACTGTTCGTTTCTATCTGGATAAAACAAGGCTCATGAACATTCTCATTTAAACTGCAGGAGACATGTTGCTGTTTTGAAGAGCATCTAGAGTAGAGTGGACATGAATGAATGACTTCTACCATGCAAGACACCTGAATAGATCTGAAAGCTGACACTACAGTCACATGGCTTTAAAAGCCTGACCCCAGATCACAGCTCGGACTGCATTGCTGTAATGAATATACTCTGAAATTGCCTGCAAATGTTGATTGCCCAAGCTACACTGCTTGTTAGACTGAGAGAACAATCTTCAACTGGAACTGTAATTCTCATTTTTCTGTGTTACTCCCAACTACTTAACGCATGCAGATAA
Organism: Cephalopterus ornatus; assembly: GCA_013396775.1. Taxonomy (NCBI): domain Eukaryota; kingdom Metazoa; phylum Chordata; class Aves; order Passeriformes; family Cotingidae; genus Cephalopterus; species Cephalopterus ornatus. The sequence goes on from VZRE01009903.1 coordinate 58,656, forward strand.
TTTTTTTTCAAATTTTTCTCTGTATTGTTTGTCCATCACGTTCATATTATGTATGAGTTTCTCCATTATCACAGTAGTGAAATGCTTCACAATCTCTAACATATTTAGCCTCAGAGCATGCTTGCTAAGTAGACCATTATCTCCACTCTCAAGGAAACTCCAAAGTGGGTACTACATTTATAAATAACCTTGGGGAGTTTATACCAGTATAAAGATTTAACAGAGCTGTCTTGAGACTCAGGCTACTTGATCATTTGTGTCTTTCCCTCAAAACTGTTAGACAATGGATAGGAAAAAAGAATAAAGAAAATCAAGAAAATCACAATGGTGGTAACAGATTAAACAGATATTAATGTTTTCTTCTGTTGATGGCTTATAGAACTATATACACTGTGAATCGCAGGGTGTTATAGTTTTCAAGTGTGCTGAAAACTGGGCAGGAATCTTTCCTTCCCTTCCCCCTACTTGCTGCTGTGAGGGGGGGCTGAGTGCCAATTAGCAACATAAAGAAACTGGCCAAGCCGGACATTCCAAGCTGATAGCTCTTGAGAAGTCTGTGGGGGGGAGGAGTCTCTTTTGGTTTGTTTTTTTTTTTCGGTTTCATCGCTCTCTGGGAGAGGAAGGGGGTGAGGTTTGGTTACGGGGAACAGAAGAAAAGTGTGGGTTGAAAACACAGCCCCGAAGTTTTTTCCTTCTGTCTCTGCTCTCCACCTGATTACCTGGCTGCAGTTTTTCTTCTTGTGAACACCATTGAAAGAAGGGACAATTATACCAACCACCACAACAAACTGCATGAGTTTTCTTGGGAACGAACCTTTGTTAATTTTTTTTCCCTTCCCCCCTTCCCCCCTCCTCCCTTCCTCGGGAGTGGAGATCTCCATCCCTGGGCCTCTCCTGCAAACCCGGGG
>VZRE01009903.1:59823-88292 GCA_013396775.1 Cephalopterus ornatus
GGTATGGGACTATTGTTTGGTGGGGTCTGTTTTCCTCTGTATTTTGTTGTTGTTGTTGTTTTGCCAGTACAAATAGATCTTTTAATAAAGGGCTGTTATTTTTTCTTTTCTCCACACTTTCTCAATTGGAGCCTCTTAATTTCAGACTTACAACTGCTTAAAGGGAGGAGTTTTTTGTTTGGTCTTTTCCTCATAACTCATCCTCCTTAGCAAAACACTTCTGTCTTATTAAACCAAGACACAGGGTAATAATTTAGAAGTGAAATTCAAGAAATCCTTTCACATAATATTTCAATGACATTAGCATATTTTGGATGGCTGGATCAAAATTTATATTCTGGGGCATGCTAATTTGGGATTTGCTAACTAAAAGTTTACAATTAGAAAATATTTTTTATTGAAAACAACCTGACATCTACCTATTTAACTATGTATTATAACTGACCTCTTACTCAGAACAATTTTCACGATATATTATTGAGGTTTTTTTAAACTGTGGCTGTCTAACTGCACTGAAAATTTTCAGGAGTATATTCTCTCTACTTGTAACTGATGGATTTGTGAGGGTGTATTGCTGAAATAAATACATGCAAATACTGGCTTCTTAAAGGTGTGATGACCTTTTGTGTGGGATTTCAGTAAATTAAAATTAAAAAACCCAAATCCTTACAGCTATCTCTTCAGTATTGTATGTACTTATAAGTATTTCAAAACTAATATCAGAACAAAATCAGGTTGAGCTGGAAATGTGTGATGCATATATGAATGGGATTATAAATGTTATACAAGAAAAAGGATGAACTTCTATGGGTAACTATGAGGTAAATTATCCTCATCTTAGTTCTTTCAAGGCACTAAATACACAGATCTAGTGCTGAAGACCTTGCTTGGGCACAGAGTTATGACATATGCTTCCACCACAAGAGCCCAGTCGTTATGGTTACAGTGCTGAGATCCATGAGAAAGACCACACCAGTCACTGCAATGGATAGACTTCAATCTTTATGTTCCTGTATCACGTTAAAACACAACACATTTTCATTTTTCTTCAGCCATTTTAAGCATGAATGTCAGGTCTGTTGTTGGAAATGGCTGCAATTGATTAAGTAACCCTGAAATCTAAGACAGCTCTGCTACAATTCTAAGCATTTTCTTAATTCGGGAAAATAATTAAATTGTATTGATATAATATGGTATAATATATAACTATGAGGCAAATACTTTTGTTATTAAATAATTTTGCATGGTTAGCCTTATGGATGAGAAAGATTAAAAAAAGTTAAAAATTAATAAAAGTGTGATTTAATGATGCTCAGTTTAACCATGAGACTAATACAAAACAAGTCAAGGATCTAAAACCAAAATGCTGCACAGATGGAGTTGTCTGTCTTGACCAATCCATTTTTTAGGTAGCAGTAGTGTTAAAGTAAAGCAAATGCTTATGTGAGTTTCCTGGTACACTTTTATATAATCTGACTCTTTATATATCAGCTAGAGAGCAAAGCAATCAAACTGTTTTGAAATACTTAGGGCAGAATAAGGAGATAAGTAATGGCCAGTGGGTATTTATTATGAACCAAATATGTCAACCCAGTCAGATGTCCTCCTGTGACAGGCTTCCAGCCCTTATGGATAAAGGGAAGAGTAGGCAAGTTATGTAATGATTATAATAAAGCTTTTTGGCATTTTTTTCAGATTACATTCTTATGGATAACTGAGTGAAAGGATTAGAAGGTGAATGCAAACTCTGTGGAAAACTGTACCATGTAAGATCTACTGTGTGAGATCCTAAAGAGATCTGGTCTGGTTTTGAGACTAGTCAAATATTCAGTGTAAAAGAGACATACCTTGTTTAATTTATTCACGATACCAGTAATGGTGGGCCATACTTGCTTTAGAAAACTTGCATTGAATTCAATGTTGTTCTAACAAATTAGAAAGCTGTTCTGTGTAAAACCATAGGGCGATTCAGTAGGGTTACATGTAAGAATCTTAGTCAGAAATAGTCAATTTAAAAATAGACAAAGAGTAATAACTGACCAGTTCTTCATACAGACTGGGAAAAAAGATGCTGGAGAGCAGTGTCATAGAAAGGGACCTGGGGTCCTGGCTGATGGTAAGTTGAATATGAGTCAGCAGTGCCCTGGCAGCCAGGAGGGCCAACCATGTCCTGGGGGGCATCAGGCAAAACATCACCAACTGATCAAGAGAGGGGATTGTCCCGCTCTGCTCCGCACTCACCTGTTGCAGCCTCACCTTGAACATTGTGTGCAGTTTTGGGCATCACAATATAAGAAAGATATTAAGCTGTTAGAGAGCTATGAAGATGAGGAAGCATTATCAGGAGCATCTGAAGTTTTTTCAGCCTGGAGGAGTCTGGGGAGACCTCATCGCAGTCTTCAATTTCCTTGTGAGGGGAAGAGGAGGGGAAGGCACTGATCTCTTCTCTGTGGTGACCAGTGACAGGAGCTGAGGGAATGGCCTGAGGTTGTGTCAGGGAAGATTTAAGTTAGATATTATAAAAATTTTTTTCACCCAGAGGGTGGTTGGGCACTGGGACAGGCTCCCCAGGGAAGTGGTCACAGCACCAAGCCTGACAGAGTTCAAGAAACATTTGGACAACACTCTCAGGCACATGGTGTGATTCTCGGGACTGTCTTGTGCAGGGCTATGTGCATGGACTTGATGATCCTTGTGGGTCCATTCTACCTCAGGATATTCTACGATTCGACGACCGGGACTCCTGCAGAAATTTAGTTCTACGACTAGTGGCAGATAAGATATGTCTGACCTAGGCACATAATGCAAAAAAGCATAAGAAGTGGACATTTTCCTCAGTACCATTCTAGGCTGTATGGCCTAGAAGTCTAGCCTACAAAGCATATGATGTAAGTCAATGCTTTTACTGGTTAAGGAAAAAGGAAAAGAGTATTCCAGGAAAGATGTAGATTTCTTGAATTTATGAGCAATGACAATAATCAAGAGGTCTTGATAATGTGATTTATGAGAGAAAACAGAATGAATTTCTGTTGTTTAGCATCACGAAGTGAAGAAGATGGGAAATAAGACAATAGATTTCAAGTTTGTAAAAGTAAAAAAAAAAAAAAGATTACTGCAGAGAGAAAAGAATAATCTCTTCTTCATGACCATGATGAATAGGACAAAAACTCATGGATGCATATTTCAGCAAGAAAGATTTAGTTTAGATATGAAGGAAAATATTATAGTAAGAAGTATAGTGAAGCACTGGAATGGATTGTCTGGCATTTCCAAAACTGGATGTCTTTATGAACAGGTTAGCAAAACATCTATCAGTGTGACACAAGGTATAGTTAATCTGACCTTGAACAAAGGGGTGGACTGGGTGAAATATTGAAATTTTCAAGCTTCTGATTATGTGCTCTGATTATTTGACTGTAGATTATTATTTGGTCTACTACTTATTTAAAATAATATTGTCTAACTCATCTGCACAGTTTAATCATGACTTTAATTTGACTCAAAGACTATTTGGCTGCTTTGATTTATTTTTTTTTCTTTTGCAATATTACTCTGGAAAATCTGTATTGTTTATGTTTTTGATTTCTCTCCATTCTGCATAAAAATTCACTCTGCATTTATCTTTTGGAAACCACTGAAATTCAAACTGTTAAAAAAACCCTAATTATTTTGATTATTTGAGAACCATTTGCCCCTCTTTTTATTTTAAAACTATTTGTACATAATCTGCATGAGTACTTCAGATTTTTCATATAATGGTGCATCTGTCGACATCATGTTTCTATTCTTTTCCCTTTTTTTACAATTCCTTAAAATTCCTCACACCCTTGGCTCTTGATTTCCTTAAAAATTGTGGCATGCTAATTTTTCTATGTTATTCTAGGTTTTATATAACCCCTTATTGCTTATATTCATAAACATGTTTTTATGCTGCTAAACTGCATAAAACAATTAATATTCTTTTTTCTCAGTGATTTTACAACTCTTGTCCATGCCTCCTTAGTTTCTTTATTAGCCTTTCACTTTTTTTCCTATCAAATTATTTCTTTTTCAAGAGCAAACTCATACTTCCACTGTTTTCTTTATTATAAATAATTGCATAGTCAACTTGAAACAGCCATGCTATGAATTCCTGTTCCTGTTGCTTATCAATTTAGTGAGAATAACTCAGTTTTATCAGGAGTCAATCGGTGTCAAATAACCTTCCTCCTAGACTTATATACGTTCTGCTACTGACAAATACTTTTGATTTTATTTCTATTTTTATCTTTTTCTTTTTTTTTTCCTCCTTTTTCTATTCTTTTTTTGAGATAGGGAGCATTAAACAGAAAAAAAATTTGGACTGATTTTTAAGTGGATAATAACAAAACTAGTAGAATTGGACACCACTCCAATTTACATCACAACAGTTTGCTACATAGTGTATAATACATACTCTAATATACATGATAACAGAAAAATTACAGGACTTTGATCCCTTTGCCTTTAGTATAACAACATCTATATAGAACTGTGTAAAAAAATTGCAGTTTTTTCCTCCATCAAACTTTTTTCAAATTAGTTCCTCTGTAAAGAATAACAATTGCTTCCCATGATCGTTAATAATATATATGGGTGGCATGTCACTAGAAAATGTTCAGTTTCCATAGAAGCTAACAGCATAAGTTTCCTCCTTTGGGATACTGACACTGTTGTTTTCTTCACATTTACAAATGATGGATTCAGAGTAGTAGTAGAGAATGGCAGGAGATTTTAGATTCTCTTATACCCTTGATCAGTTTTGATAAGACTATGGCATGCTGTATGAAATATAGAAGATTCAATGCAGAGAAACTGCAGTCTGTAATGCTGCACAAGAATGCCATTTGAAACTGACAGATATGAAAAAGTCTTCCCATGGGGAAAAAAATGAGATCATCTTGGCATTGTTCTGGCAGATTAAAAAAATCACTTATTTTCTTTTATTTTTTTTTCTTTTTCTCCAGAGTGTTTTCCCATTCCTGCAACATTAAAATAAAAACTTAAGTACACGATTAATGTTATCTGCTTTTTAGGGACCAGAACTATGTATCATTATTTAATGGTTTTCCCATATAAAAAAAACCCCACATGACGAATCAATGCTTCTCTCATCAAATGTGGGGTTTGTTTCATCTGATTTCCTTTTAGTGAGGTATTGTCTCTCTTACATTTCATCTCAAGTTTTGTCTTGGCCTATCAGTGCTCAAAGTTCAAAAGGAAAATGAACCCTTTCTCTAGGACTTGCTTAAACTCTGAAAATTTCAGATTGAGTTTTATCAATTAGGTGTACATCTTCTAATTATTTATTTCGTTGTTTCTGATAAGACCAACTCTATGACATGGTATTATGTCATTCATCTGAAGACGGATGAGGACACTGTTGTATACTGTGAAGAGCAAATGACCTATATAATGCTCATCTGCTGTATCACTTCAGTGCAAAATTAAGGCAAGTGGAAACAAAATCAGTTCTGCTATGAATTCACAATTTAAAATAATCAGACAGCTCAATTATTGCAAATTGTCAAAAATGAAAACAAATTATTGCACAGTCCTTCACATTAAGGGTGAAAATTTCTAGTGAGCAACATATTCAGATTCAACTTTGTGCTCATATATTTAATTCTAATGTTAACACCGAGTTGGATAAATACTACTGAAAAACAGGAAGCTGTTAAAAGAAATCTGAAGTATGTCTGAGTCTAGGACCAATCAGTCTATATTCATGTAAGATACTGTACTTCTTTAATGTTATCTTCCTCCACCAGTCTTGTAAATTAGGCAATTATCACTGTCCAAGTACTCCGCCTCTGAGTGAGTCATGGTCAATTTTTTTATTAAATTTGCATACAAATGTCACATCACATGATTCTTTTCCACAACTCAGTGACAGAATTCATTCCTACATTAGTAACTAAGTTGGTGTTCAATGGCATATTTCATCTGCTAGGTGTTGAGGTAGGAAAAGGTTACAAGTCCAATTGAGATAAAAAAAGAATGATAATTAGTTAAATTAAATTAGAAAAACTAGATATAAGGTTGGAGAAAGAGAATTAAGTTTTAATGAAGTTAAAAAATATAATTATTGGACTACAGTTTCCTTTGACCAATATTTCAGAATCTCCCTTTACAGCATATGCATTAACACAGTCTGGCTGTAGCCTGTTGTCTCTTGATTGGGAAAGGTTTGATGGAAAAAGGGATTTTCCATCAGTAAAATCTGGTAAGGAATGATATACCGGACCTGGAAGTCACTGGAATATTCAGGGCTTTGAGACAGAAACATTTCTTTAAATGAAGATGGTTTCATTCTGCCTCTGAAAGACACATTCTCTCCCCAACTCCCTCCCCTTTTCTCCACGCCTAGATCACTGGGGCCAGAGAATATTGATCCATGATTTCTCTTTGGTCAATGGAATGGAAACAGGAAAGATTAGTAAGGAACTATAATAGTTGTGAACACAAAAATGAGAATTTCAGAAACATTTTGGTTTAATAGTGTTCAAATGTGTCAAGGAGACCTTATTAAACTTGAGTGAAATCCGTCTGACTACTGTAAGAACCTATCTGTTCTTATAGTGAATATTTCTAAAAGCAATAAATACTATTTCTCATTAATCTTAAAGATCACAAAGGAACAAAAATCACAAGTGATAAGTCTTCCTAGAGGTCAAGCCTTCTATCACATTGCCAGTAACAGAGAACTGGCTTACATGCCCAAATCTTTCCTTCAGAGACATCACACACAGTGGCTGTACAATTGCATCAGTTGTAATTGTTATTGTTTTGTCTATTGGGATTTTTTTTCTATATTACTATCTGCTTTTTCATAATGGCAATTTAGCTGTAAGAGAAAGAGACTTAAAACTTACCTTTTTCTTGATTTTTCTCACCATGTAATTTACCCATTTAAAATATATTAGCTAATTACATGTGTGTAATGGTATTTAAGATGCAAAGATCTCTTTCTTTTGTTGATAGTATTTAATTAGTTTTCACTTGAGTGTTTTTCTAGCTGTGATATTTTGAGATGTTCAAAATAATAATTGATAGATTTGGTTAAATATATTTCACTAATTAGGGCGCTGTGGGGATTTGTAATTGATTTAATTGAAGTTGAATGAGTTAGTAGATATATGGGTAGCATATAAAAAGGAACACATGAGATGGTGGAAGATGGAGATACTTGGAAACAGAATAACAGGCTGAGAAATTATGTTTTAGCTGTTGATTGTTCATAAGGATGTAAGATTTCTCCTTATTTTTAAATTACATACTAAATTTAAAAAAGGTTGTTCTGTAGGGCTGTATTTTACATATGAACACTTATTCGTATATGGACACTTGCACATATTTTTATATATATAAATACACACACACATGTACTTTCTACGTACTTATCTGTTAATAAGCATATAACTTTTGAATATCGGGTCTCTTCTCTGGTTTTACTACATGTAAGAGTATACTTATATGTACAAACATATTTTTAAACACATATATGCCATGTTTGTACTTTATATATACCCAAAAGGTAGTGAAGACAAAGGGAGTTAACTTTTTTTTCAGAGAATGAATAAGAAATTAAGTGATAGCACAAATTTGACACGGAGGATCAAACCATTAAGTATATAGAAGTAATCTGAAGGGTTTGTGAGAAGAACAAAGAGGACTGGAGCCAAAGCTGCATGCCAAGAATTCCTCAACCACATGGACCAGAGAAAACAATATATGAACTTAAGCCCATTGACCATTTTTCAGTCTATGTTGCTGTATCTCCTCTCATCAGTCAGAGTGGCTATAGGTTTCTCTCTGTCCTTGTGGCCAATGACTGAAAGGGGAGTTCACTGAGGACATATATTTTATTTGTTGGCTATAGAAAGGGGAGCTGGAACAGCACACTGTCTGTTAGGCTATGAGGCTTTCCTTATATCCAGTGGCCAGTTATACTGACAGGCAGTTTTGCACCATTAATAATGTACGTAACATTCTCCTACACCAGTCCAGGATGTGACTTGCAGCATTAGAGGAATTTTTTTCTTAATGATTTGTATACATCTGAAACGTAAATATATTTTAGTAGATTTTCCTTTTTTCACATGTTATTTACTCTTGATTTTTAGGAGTGTAACTTGACACTGGTGCTGTGAAACTACTCTCTGTAGTAGACTGCCAGGGTTTCCTACAAGTATGTTGCAGTTTTGTACTAGACTGTTGTGGTTCTTTTGTATCAGACTGTTGCAGTTCTGGAAATATGTTTTGATACTTTTTTCATCCACAAAGAGCCAGAAGCCTGAAACGTTGCCTGTTAACTTTTTTTCCTTAAGCTTAAACATGGGGGGGTACTGCCTAATGTATGTCTACAATGAAAATGTGTGCACATTTACTGATGCATAGCCAATTTTGGAAAACAGGATGTACTTAAAATCAAGGCAGGTAAAATACATACATCTGTTGCACACTTCATGTGCAAGTAAAGACATTAGTTGTTAGTATAATTGAAATCTTTTAAGTCTAATAATCATTAGCCCAGAGCTAATTATTGTAGAAAAAGAAGAAATAACAATTCAGTTATAATTGTTCGACACACACTTCTCATTTGCTCCCCCTTCCCCTGCTCTTCAGGCTCCTAACATTTGTGGTTTCATCTTGGGCTGAGTTTTATGGGATTTATCCACGGTGTGAAGTACTTCACGAGGAGGAGTATGATGCTGGTAGCTTCTTCTTCCTAAGTGTAGGATCCACTTGGGGACAGTTTTGTATGTTTGATACCGCATTTTTACACTCTTTCTTCATTGGTTTGCAGCTCTATCCTATATCTAAACTCACTGTATATGGGGTCTTTTATGTATGTTAGATAATAATTCTTAGTTCTCTCTAATAATGTGTTTTTACCAGCTCCAAACCTCCATTTCTTTTACTTAACAAGGGAGCTGTTTATACACAAAAGGCTTTCAGTGCCACACTTGTTCCTCATCTCTTATCACCCCCTACCTATACTTCCGTACTCTGCATCATCTGCCTCCACTTCTAAAAACCTCTGTAGTTATACCAGATCTGCATTTCTCTGCTTTATTTCACTATATTAAAGTCATAAATACCTCATTCTACATTGATTAACTGGTTGTTACTGTTATCTAAATAAAACTGTGGTTTTAATACACAAGGATAAAAAAAGGCAAAAGAAGATAGCATTAGGCTTCTGATGTTATGCCTCATGGGAGTGTTGGTTCATTCTGGTCTGAGCAAGAAAAGCTCTCAAATTTTGAATTATCTCTTAAAATGCTCTTTATTTGAGCTAACAGTAAAAAGATTGTAGATGATTTTACATCCCTTCAGATGTTGGAAACTCCAAGACGTGTGATATGAAATGGGCTCCAACCAGGGCACAGCACACTGTCCATGTAAATGTTACTTTATGTTGATCATTTGAACACTTATAGGACTTTTTTAAAGGCAAGTAATTGTATCAGTTATTTTTACCGTCAAATAAACAGGATGTTCACACCAGAACTGCAAACCCACTCCTTGGTTACAGTTAGCTGGCTACAATCCTGTGGCAAGGAATGATGTGCAACACAGCACAGGCCTGACAGCCATGCTGTGCCTGCTGGTAGCACAGCACATGGCTACACCCACTCAGGTTAACTGCTGCGTGGATCACTACCTCCTCAAAGTGCAATGGTCTTCCCATCAGGATCACTACACCTGGTCTCTCAGAGAGATTGCTAACACTGCTAAATCGAAACAAAGCTGCAGGCAAGTCAGGAAAATCTGAGTAAGTTGTCTCAGTTCTGAAACCCTGCAAACTCAGTACAAAGATTATGGCCATTTACCAACAATTTATTTCAGGGCTACGTAATTACAAATCAAAGAACATAGAAAGTATTATTTATATAATTAATTGTCTTATGATAGTTGAGACATGGACACTATCATTTGTACCTCATAGATTAAAATCTGTTTTCATGTTCAAGTGGATTAACATCTACAAAATTTAAAGGAGCAACCTTTGCCTACAGTTTGAAAAAGGTTTTTAAAAAAATACATTTATTTGAATATATAGGTTTCTAAGCATTAGTGAAATGAGTAGGATTAGGTTAAATCATACTGAAACTAAAGAATTTGCAAGAAGTATATAAATGAATTCCCACCCCAAAAAAGCTGAAATTGTCAGAGCAAGTTGGGAGGAATAATAACATGATGAAAATGCAGGGAAGGGAATAGAGAGTATTTAAGGCTAAATTAATGTGTATTCAAAGGTTATGCATGTCATGTAGCAATAAATACTGAAAGAATAAAAACGGTCAGTAGGTATGTACAAGAAAGTCTAAAAATAATTGAAGCAGGAAAATAGCCTATCAAAGTTACAAAATATCCAGCAAGAACTTAGAAGAACTTAGAATGAACCCTGACTGAGAAAAGTAATATGGAAAATAATAAAAGGAAGAATCAAAGTGATGTGATGCTAGGAATAGCTTTAAAATATCATGATCATTTCTACTTAATACAAGGTGTGGTCTTCACAGCTACAAAATTGTCTCCTTTACTGCTGCACCTCAGAAGGAAATAGATGTAGATTATTTCAAAAGACTAATGATGGATGAAATAATGAATGGAAGCTACTTTGAAGACAGTTTTATCTATGTTCAAGTGTGAAAGTATAAAAGCATGAGGATACTATTTCAACTCCTGCCTTTTTCCTGCTCCCTTCTCCCTTCCACAGCATTTTTAATTAGGGTTGAATGATTTTTTTCAATTTTTGAAACATTTTATTTCACATTTGAGCACCAGGCAACAGAAAATTACAAACAGGGACTATGAACAGAAATAGAAAGAAGGGAATTATCTTCTTTCACTCAACAGCTTAAGCCTTTCTGATTTCAAGTCAATAATGGTTTAATACAAAATAAAATGTTAGAATGAGCACTGGGGGTCAAATCTGTACTCAGAACAGGAATTACTTTTAATTCAGATCAGGTTTTGCAGAATCTTCACCAATTTTGTATATTACTAAGGATAGTTTGGCAACTGTACCAAAAGTCAGCTTCCTTGGTCTCCTTTCACAGATGCTCTTGGTATTCTTCACTTTCTCGTACAGAGAAATGCAAAATTGGACATAGTCCTTCTCATGCTGTCTCAGCAGAGACAAGTAGATAGGGATAACCATTTGACCAACTGCCTTCTCTTTGTCAGCATGGCCCCCTATCACAGAATGGGTCAGGCTGGAAGGGACTACGATGGGTCATCTTGCCCAGGTTCCCTGCTCAAAGCAGTGTCATCCTAGAGCACATTGTACAGGATTGCATCCAGATGATTCTTGAATATCTCCAGTCAGGGAGAATCCAAAATGTCTCCGGGCAATCTGTTCCAGTGCTCGGTCACCCACGCAGTAAAGAAGTTCTTCCTCATGTTCATGTGGAACTTCCTGTGCATCAGTTTCTGCCCATTGCCTCATTCCTTATTACTTGGCACCACCAAGCAGAACCTGATTCCATTCTCTTGACACTCTCCCTTCAGATACTTTTACACGTTGATAATGTCTCCTCTTGGTCATCTCTTCTTGAGGCTGAACAGGCTCAGCTCCCTCAACCAGTCCTCATAAGAGAGATGCTCCCGTCCCTCAATCATCTTCTTAGCCCTCTACTGGACTTGTTCTAGGAGCTACATGTCTCTCTTGTACTGAGGAACCCAGAACTGGACACAGCACTCCAGATGTTGCCTCACCAGGGCTGAGTAGAGGGGCAGGATCATCTCCCTCAACCTGCTGCCAACACTCCACCTAGGATGAGGTGATGAACGCTCTTCCTACTCTTCAGGATGTTGCAAGAGTACATTGCTCACTCCTGTTCAAACTGCAGCCCCCCTGTTCCTCCCTTTCTCTTTTTGCTTTGATCTCCAATCCTCCCCCCCACCCTGCCCCCTGCAAAAAAAAGCTGGTGTAAGGTTCTACTGGCTAGGTTAGTAAGGCTGTTGGCAGAGATGCTCTTGCTCTGCTTTGTTATCTGACTCCTACCGCCTTCCAGCAGTCCTTGTTCCTGAAGGAGATAACCAGGAGTGTAAGAGCATGTCCATAAGAACTTCTCCATCTCTCAGTTAAGCCATATAACTTACATTCTCCACCAATCCTTGCACTTAGTGGCTCAGCAATTAGGTACATCCGAAGGTATGTCCCACAGGAACGAGGGAGGCACACTCAGTGCTTCCTAAAGCCTGAAGCATGGATAACTTTGTCCTCCCTCCTTTTTCTGTCTCTGATATGACAGAGTTATTCCATTGAGTGCTGAGGACTAAGTTCTGTATCGTAGCACCATGCTTGTTGCACTGAACACCTTCCATGTCAGCTGCTGTGTTAAGTGCTAAGGCCCTGCTTGCATACCCTGCTTGCCAGCACTTCTGGTCATGGATGCTCTCTAGGTATTAGTTACATCAGATCTCAACTGTCTTATGGTCAATTACTTCTGCTTTATCTTTTTTCTTCCTGACTGCAACATGCTGACTGCATGAATCCTGAATCTTCTACACATTCCTTCTCCTTGCCCTGTGCTCCCAACAGCAAATTCACAAGCAGAGGTGAAAGCAGAAATGGTTCAAGAGGTACCGCCCTTTGCTTGCTTTTACTTGCTCTGGAAATTTGTATTCCTCTTTGTCGATCACCTCCTTTTTTGTGCATATAGATGCATAGTTTGTTCTCAGTTTTATGGCATGTTGCTTTTAAAATTAAAGTCACTGGGAAGAGTTGAGGAGTTGCTTACTTATATCCGTGCCCTTTTCTTTCCCAGTGACTTGCTGCTGTAGTGCAATTGTTCAATCCAAAGGAAGAGATGCTTTGAAGTGCAACACAGAAGTAAGGGAAAAAAAAAAAACAAAGTCAGCAAAGCTGAGAGCTTTGGAAAGTCCAGGCAGAGAAGTAAGGGGGAGACAAATAGGGTAGGCCTTTGAGACGGCAGAAAGAAACATTTCCTAGGGTTGAGACCAGAGGTTGCTGAAAGTCGCTGAAAGTCACTGAAAATATGAAAACATCTTCCTTGCAGAGACACAGCTGACAAAAATAGCTTTTTGTGTAAATCTGTCTCATTTCTATTTTGTTTAACTCACTTTTTTTTTCCTGTGAACAGTGAATTATTATAACTTACATTTTATGAAAAGATGCCTTTTTGAGGTTAAAACCTCTTGCTGTCTTCTATGGAGTTTGCACCAAGAAGAAAATGCTTAGGGAGATTCACTTCAAGATTTAGATTAAAAATTATCCTTTTGTGGCAATATGATACTATCATGAGACAGCTACTTTAAATTTCTTTAAATGCCATTGAAAAAATGTTTCTCTCAGGATCTAAACACAGGACTGTATATATCTCTCCTCCAAAACAGGACTAACATGAGCATTTCACTGCTTAGACACTCCAGGAAAGCCTGTAACTTCTTAATGTTTCTCACCCATGCTCACAAAACACAGATGTTTGCAGTGCAGACTGACTAAGTTGCTTTTCTCCTATAGAGGTGTTTCTTAGCTATTTTGAATGATCAAAAAGAACCGAGGAGACAAAAAAGCTTTTAAAACTAATCTTATTTTTCCTTGCAACAAAGATCTATTCTGATTTGAAAAACTGGATTTTCCTTTCTTCTTGATCTTGAATTCTCCAGAAAGAAAGACTGAAAATAAGTGAAGCAAATTCTTTTTGTAAGCAGAGGAAAACATGCTTCCAGAGTGAGCACCTTGGCATCCCAGTTCCAATCTCATACATTCACACAGCTTCTCCAGGGACCTTTTCCTTTTTCACCCTCTTTTTCCCATTTCAAAGGACTAAAGGCTAAATACAAAAGTGAACATATAAAATCTTTTTGTCCTTTTTAAATATTCTTTGTTTTCCTCCATCATGAACTTCACTGAAAGCTATTGCATATTCTGGCAACTTTTTAGTTTGTAATTTTTCTCCCTACACAACTTCTCACACTTCAAAAACCTTCAGTGTATCTCATACTGGATGTGAGACAACATTTTTTGTATTTTCTGCCTGTATAAAAAATTACCTCTTTGAAAATGTTAGATAAGAGATATATTTTTTAAAAATATGACTGACATATTTGAAAAATTACTCTTATTACATCATCATAAAACTCTTTTTTGTCCACTGAAATCAATTTACACCAGTATGAACAAAGCAAAATTTTATATCTAGAATCTCGATTGTTCACCATGTGTTCTGCTGCTTCAATGTAGCTGAAAGTTAAGAGAATGAATGTCCAAATTAATGTAAATATACTCTTTTCTGGAAAATCAGTTCCTTGGTTTTTTGTTCTCTGGTGGTGGATCTCCGTGTTCTGAAGCTATTTCTATTCCAGTTTGTCATTTTTCCACTTTTTTATTTCTCCACTTCTCAGGAGAGTTGGTTCTTTACCTTCTAGACAACCTGGCTTAAAAAATCAATGTGACATAGTTATTTGTTGTTTTTATCTGTCCCATCCTGCTTGCCAGTCTTCTTCCAACACAGGCTTTTAAACTAACCCGTAATTTCTCTCCAGGCTTTTGCATGCTGCTACAAGGCAAGAGGAGGAGGGAGCATATAGTCTGCAGACTGTAGCTGTCTGAGAATTATACACTAACAACAAATTTTGGATAGAGTCCTAATGATTACTCAAGTTTTAGTATCACAACAGCATAAATACAACTCTACTACTGGCCTAAACTCAGAATATCAGAATATTTTCCTGTATTTCTTCTTAGTATGGACATTCTACAGTCACTTTGGTTTTTAGGCTAGATTTCAGTATGCAACTAACAAGAAAATTTTCAATATTCCAGAAGAGTAGTAGAAGAAATCCTTTACTTGAAAAAGAAAACCTGCTACATCCAATCCCTAGATTGAAAAGATTTTGTATGCCTAACCCTGATGCAAGTGTTTTTGCAAGGGACATGTCGACAGATGCCACAGAAGTGGTAAAGTTACTCCAAGTTAAAAGACAAAGTGTGTGGCTAAGCTGTTTCTACTGTTGGTGGAAAAGTACTGGTACAGAAACTTTATTAACAGTAGAAACAGTTAAACAGTTCTCTCAGTGTGTTGACTAAAATTTCAGCATTTAAGTCCTGCATATGCCCGCTCTGAGTGGAAGATTAACTCATTGAAGTGAAGAAATACTCATCAAGAAAAGTATGTTTCCACAGGACACAGTGCCACCAGGTAAGTTCCTATGGCTTGCACCATTAGCTTACTTCTTTCATTTCCAGATGCCATTTATAGGACAGCATTCTATTAATAAGTGTAACATCATCATTTAATTTCTCTTCTCATTTCTTCTCCTTAAAAAGTTGGGCACATTCTCCTGTCTTTTTGTTAATACACAATCATATTCCCATTAACTTTTGTGAAGGAGATACCAATGCTGCCGTGAGCAAGCAGTCCCTTTCCCCAGTCACAAAATTACAGCAGCAAATAAATGATATTTTTCATGTGCCTGAGACATGAAGTCCAATGAAGAAAGCCCCTCCAGGCTCTCTTGGAGATGCTAAAAAACTCAAGCTAAGCTGAGAATACGAAATAAGCCTGAAAGCTGCCAATAGCAGAATGCAGAGGTGGGGTTTTATTGTTTTGTTTATTAATATGAGATGGGATAATCAGGGAGAAAAATGTAACTGTAAAATTAGAGCAAAAATAGCACATTTAAGAGATTTTTTTTTCTCTGTGTTTTCTTCATTGAGTTTAATTAAATTCTCCATAGCCTGATAAGCAAGCTTCCAATTAAGTTCTTGTAATAAAAGAGTAAACATATAAAATAAACATATAAAAAAACTACCTTCATTTGAAAATCAGGTAATTTTGTGAATGTTAGTGCTATGTAAAAACTATGTACATTTTTTCAAAGCCATGGGTCTAAAAGTGGTACGTTTATAATTAAACCACTGATCTAGAGGAAATTAAAATAGAAGGCAATGAGATTATAATTTTTATAATTATATCACTTTAATTCTCACAATATCATTATGCAACAGGTTGGTGATACCAGCAACATTTTCCAGATGCAGTAATTTTGATGAGCTGAAGGGTCAGTAAACTCTCACAGAAAATTCTGTACAAGGAGTGTCAGAGGGGTGGGATAGGAAGTAAAAGGCTTGATGGAATGCAGAAAAAAAGGGAATTTGTTGTTTCCAACCAGATCAGTCAATTCCAGTAGCTCAGGCAGCCACTAGAAACCATGAGGCACTCTATAGGAATGTTGCTTAACCTCAGAATGCTGTGGCCATCCATTGCTGTTATTGGATGTCTGTGTCTGTGATATTCAGCTTCTGGGAGAAACAACAAAAAATGATTTAAAAGGAAGAAAATAAGAAAACATTGTGTAGTATAGGAAAAATTAGTGTCTGATATTGGTGCCAGGAGTCACGACACTTTGGAGAACGAGAAATTTTGAGAAAGCTTTTTTAGATGGCAGATGAGCACAGCAACTCAATTGGCTTCATAAAGTGATCAAAAAAAGAATTTCAGATTCTAATGTTCATGGAACATGAGTTGATACTTTAATAAAATGCAAGATGGCTCCAGATAGGTGTGTTAATGCACACACATCTATAAAATCATCTTACTGAATAAATTTAGCTTCCTTGGAAAGTGGGAACTATTTCAGATGTTTCTATAAGTAGAAGAGATTTTATCTGCAGTACTGTTTTCATTCACTGTTGTCCCATTCTAGTTCCTAAGAATAATAATGTGAGAAAGATATATGACCTCCCAAACCTCACATTCACATAGAGTTCATGTTGGCTGACCACAGGCAAGGTCTGTGCTACCGTTCTGCTTTTCTCTTCATTTTGTTCTTTGTGTTGTATATTTTTAAGAGATATTGAAATGCTATATACTTATATGACTTTACATAATTGTATAACAACTTGAATCATGACCTGCCTTTCCTATGAGCCTTCATTTTCACCTTTGACAGTGAGCTCAGCCTTTCCAAATTGTGCTCTGTGAGGAAATTCATTAATATTATGCTAAATATAAATACTATAAAATACTAGGTATTAAAGGTTATCAAGTTTCAAATAACAATCAATGAGAGATGTTGACTAAGAATTTATGTTAGGCTTAACACACCAAATACCTGAATATTTGCATTTTTGAAAATATTTTTTTCCTGACTCATCTCATAATCCACAGAGTTCCCTGAATAAATGGTAATATAAATGTTAGCTTTATACAAGACTTTATCACTAAAAAATGCCAATTCTTTTGTTATGATACCGTTGCTGCACTTTGACTATAGAAGTATAGCCTACTGAAAGTCTTCTTACTAAAAAGTTAAGTAAAAGATCTAATGCATTTTGTTAGAAATGAGGTTTATTGTATCAAGAACAAGGCAGTAAATAAATGTCAGTTCTGCTACGTACAGTCCTGGCCTTACTACTGCTCCCAGTATGTAGCTCTATGTCCTAACATATCAAACTATTCACAAGTTTAAAAATAAATAGTCTACTTTATCGTGCTGATTTGTATGGAGTTCTGCAACCTTACATATTTGAAACATCTATAAATTCTTGCTGACATTTGCTGTATTTCTGCTCCTGTATAATGCATCTGCAAAGCAAGTCAGGAAAGTTAGGTCTAATGCAAACTGTACTGAAGTTAGTAGAGAGTCACCCATTACTTCCGTGGCTTTTTAATAAGGTCACAGATTTAAGAACAAAAATACTTAGAGAGTAGAAGTTACATTACTGACTTGGAAAAGTTACTGAATATGCACTTCCTTTGCGCAAATTTCTAGTCAGTTAACTGCTAATGGCAGTTGATGTGGTTGTTCACTCATTTCAAATAAACTTTCTGCCTGAAGCACCAATAATTCAACACTATGCCAAAAGGAATGAAACCCAACAAAACAAAGTTCTGCATTTCCCACTAAGCTATCTTACCATTATTACTGGTCCAACAAACAGTGGATGATGCATTAGAAATTAATTTCTTCTCAGAACGCCTTACAAGCTAAATTTCAAAGACAAGAGGTCATCAAGTGACCTAGACTTCTTTTCCTTGGGCCTTTACAATCAAGTCAAGTCTGGGCCTCGGAGGGGGTACTTATTAAGTGGTTTAGATTGGCTCAGAGCACATTTTTGAAGTGAACATCCCAGGCATTGCCACCTACTTTACTTTGGTTCACATTGCAAACTGTCCTGGGACACATAAAATAAATACTTATAGGATGAAACCAAACTTGAAATGCACTTCACTAACAATGCTTTCCTGAAGCAAATCATCCTTCTGTTAATGAGAGTGAGCCTAGAACTAGTTCAAAGAAGAAAACCCTTGAAAATATTATGCCAAGACCACCACTTATTTTGCTCTGCACATTGATACTTATTCATTAGCTCTGTTGGTCATGTAGACCTAGTTTCAGTGTTTCACGTGGGATGATAAATTGTTCCTAGCTGAGGCTTTGCTAAGAAACTGGTTGCCAGTAAGTGTCTCCTTGCTTTATTTTTATGCCATATATGTGAGTCCTGATGTGCTGGGGAATTCCATGCTAAATAGTTTCTGCCTGGTCATACATTTGTTTCCTCTAAAATTAAAAAACAAAAACAAAAACAAAACAAAAAAAAAAGGCCAAACCAAACCAACACAACAAACGTAAGAAGCGAAACCACACAAGCAAAAACCAAACCCCTCAGGATACTTTGGACCAAAAGGAGTTCAGCAGTTCTTTGACACTCCCATTTCCTACCTTTCCAAACAGCAACAAAAGGTTATTCATGATAAAGTTGATTAGCAAGGCCTAGCACAGTTACAATGTAACAATAGACGATGTTAATAAATTTTGTGACTTGAGCTTTACATCCTGGAGTGCTGGGCCTGTCTCAGAATTTCTCAGTGTAAAAGACACATGGGCATACTGGAACAAGTTCAGCAAAGGACCACTAGGATAACAAAGGTTTTGAAGCATCTGACAAACAAGGAAAGGCTGGAAGAGCTGTGATTGTTCAGCCTGGACAAGAGAAGGACTGAGGGACCTCATCAATACAAATGCCTGAAGACAGGAATACACAGAAACGCAGGAAGTGCTCTTGGAACATAGGAAAATATATTTTTTAATTTGAGAGTGAGTGATTGAGCACAGAAGAAGGTTATCCAGAGAGGTTTTGGAATCTTCATTATTGAAGGTATTAAAACCTAAGTAACCTTCTCTGGGTCACCGTGTTTTGAGCAGGGGCATTAGTCTAGACAATCTCCAGAGGTCCCCTGCAACCTTAAACATTCTGTAATTCTGTAGTTTGACAAATTAATCAACTTGTAACTTAGTAATGCTTAACTTATTCAGTGCCTACAGTTGAACCTTTTAGGGTCTGTGTAATTGAACTTTTTTAGGATATGTGTACAGTAGTGAGTGGAAATGACAAGGTCACTGTGTTTCCCACTTTATCACAAAGTCTTTTGGTATTTAAAATATATCGTCATCCATTATTTTCCCTCCAAGTTTCTTGTCTGCTAAATGTGGCCTAGAGACATGTTGTACAAGAGATTATGTTAATATAAGATCATACCTGAGCAGCTTTTATTTTTCAGATTTCTCAAAGAAAGTATTGTTTTGCCTGTCTGACAGTAAGAGTGAGCCTCAAATAAAGCCTGTAAAAATTTATCTCATGAATATTTCTTTGTTAGAAGCTTTGCTTATGTATTACTGCAGAATGTGTGTGATAAAGATTCTGAAAATTATGAACCTTTTCTATATCAATATTTCTTTAAAGAAGGAAGAAAATATTAAATTGTAATTTTTAATGAATATTCCACTAAATAAAGTAATTATCAGATTAAGTAACCTGAATTGTGTAGAGTTGTTAACTGGCTAAGTTTCCAAAACACCTTTTACTGATCTAAGATGAGCAATGAATGGAGAGATGCTGCCACCACTAAGTACAGTGAACCAGAATTTTCTGCAGTATTGAAATGCTGGCAAAACTCTAAATTTTTCATTATTAGCCTTCAGTTCTAATACAATAACTGTAACGGTTTGGATCCGACCTTTTTGCCGAATGCTCAAACCTTACAGTTTGCAGCCTTTCCTCCCCCCACCCCCTCTATGAACACAAGGGAAAGGGAGAAGGGAAAAGCTACTGAAATGCCGAAATGAGCAGACCAAAGCTGTACAATAATATACACATGTATTTACACTTATATACAATTAGAATAGTATGTACACAGGGGAAGGGACTCCGAACACCCCCCCCTGCCCCGAAGGGAAAAGGGAGAGGGAAGGAAAAAAAAAATCCAAAACAGATATACACAGTAAAAAATCCAGGAGTAACCAATAAAAACTAACAAGAGAAAATCTTACTGCTCTCCTTGAGATAGCAGAACTGCACCAAGCGACAGCTGGCACTCTCCGCTTCCCAAGGTCCACAAGGCCTCACTGGGCCTCACTCCTCCACATGAGCAGAGCCGATAGCAGAGAACCTGCTCCCGGATCCACCGGAAAGGAAAGAAGAGCAAGAGGCTTCTCCCCCTTCTTATTTATACCCTGGTTTACGTAGAAAATCGTATGGAATACTGGGAGGATGACTACTTCCTCAGTTACAACCTGGTTACCAAGGAGGGTCTAAAATCAAAATCACTACAATAACAAAAATATTTCCAAGGAAATTAAAATCTGTATAAAATATAAAATATAAATATACAGTATATACAGGAAAATATACATTTTGCTTCTAATTTTCCCTGAATCAAACAAATATGATTGGTTTATATGGTTAGGCAGTAAACACAAAGTCTAGTTCATGGAGAAGTTTACAGGAGAAGTTCATCAATCATGCTGGAGAAAGTCTCTTCCTAATGGATTTTGCTCTCTCTTAGAATTGTTAGCTAATGCATACCCATGGTGCCAGCTATGTTACGATTCATCTTAAGTAACTTATGTATCTAGGAATGAGTCAGTACAGTAGCTTCCATCAGGAGGGTGAAAGAAAGCAGTATTTCTGTCTTACTTCATCTCCATTAATTATGAACATAATAAACCACAAGCTTAGAGTGTCTTCTAAATTGCAAGTAACTACACTTTCTGAAAATGCATTTTCTGTAATGTGACAGGTAGGCCATAAGATGTCCGGTAGGTTTTGATGGGCAAATACTTATGTGTACATAATTTAATGCACAGAGAAGGTAGTGGGTTGCCATTTATGGTCCATCTATTCGCAGACTAGACAGAGCATGGCCAGCATTCTGGCCATGCCTCCACCATACTCCTGGCCCAAAGGTAAAGTAAACTCATTACAAAGGAAACTAAGATCTTTCCACGACCACATTACTTTTGGTGCATCTGTTGGCCCTGAAAGCAATATTTTTTTCTAACCACAGAATCTGTGTTTTTTAGAAAATAGAGGAGCAGATTAGAGGCAGGTGCTGGCTGATCACTTTGTAGCTAACCAACACTTATATTTTGCATAAAGCAAGGCACGGCTTTCGAATAAAAAGACACTTGGCTACTTAGTCACTCATCAAAACTCAAACTAGAATCAATAACTCTTGCTTGCCAATATGAACATCACTAAAATTGTATCATAATCATTGAGGTGGGGTTTTCTAAGCTTTCATCTTAAAATTCCCTTTGTTCCACCACCAAGGGAAATTATTGAAGATAAATTGATAGGTAAAATACAGAATCACGGAATGGTTGAGTTTCAAAGGAACTTCTGGAGGCCGTGTGGTTCAACCTCACTGCTTGAGCAGGACCACCTAGAGTCAGTTGTCCAAGACAATGTCCGGAGGACTTTCAAGTATGTCCAAGTAGGGAGAGCCCACAATCTCTCTGGGCAACCTGTGCCCCTGCTTAGTTATCCTCAGAGTGAAAAAGTGTATCCTGATGGAACCTCCCGTTTGTGTCTATTGCCTCTAGGCCTGTCACTGGACACCACTGCAAACAGCCTGCCTTCATTTTTTCTCCGCATCCTCCCTTCAAGCGGCTGTATATGCTGATAAGATCCCTCTGGGCCTTCTCTTCTCTAGGCTGAATAATCACAGGTCTCTAAATTTTTCCTCATAGAAGACATACATCAGACCCAAGACGGGACTAAAACCCCAGCTGTTCAGCTACAGTTGTGATTATGGAAGGTGTTGCATAAGTTTATTGCATCCACAACAAGTTTATTGTATCTTCACAAGAATTAGAAGCAGTTAGTTTCATAAATTGGGCTTTATTGCCTCTCTGAAAATGTGATTCAGTACACCAAAGTCTGTCACTCTTATTTCAATGGAGCTCAAAGGTAAAGACTTATTTCGAGACCTTTTTATAGATTCTGATAGCAGTGGAAAATTGACTGCAAGTAGCTCAACAGCTAAATGTTTTTAATTGATTATTTAATGTGTTAGTACGGTGTTTCCTAATTAACAACTATAGGGCTAATGTAGATCTCTTTAGTATTAATAGACATTTTATGCTCTGTATGTTTTATTTTGTATTACAATTATTCATACACCCCCAATAAGCTACTACTTCTTTGCATTCAAAACAGAAGTGAACTGTATATCATTTTTCTTCTTTTCCACCTCTGTCTTCATACAAGTACTACATCTTATAAAATACATTTTTATTTAGGCAGACATCATGTTAGCAGTCTATATTTTCCCACAGCTCTTTCTACTTTACTGCAGATCCAGGGAATTTAACATGATTGCACTGATATGACAGTTGTTGAACCACTATCCACAGCCTAATGCAAAGCCATATAGCAAGAGTAACTGGAGGCAGAAGCAGAAAATATCTAGCAGGAATTGCTGGTAGTTGGCCTTTCTCAACTATCATCTCACTCTGAATGAGAAATAGAGGCCAGACTACAGCAATGAAATTCTAGACACAGCTGAGGCAGAGAGTTGAAAAATGAATTTGGAGATATGAAGCTTGAAGTTAAACAAAAGCTGCAAGAAGGATGTTAAAAAAAAAAAAAAAAGAGTAAATTTAGGAGAACATATATTTATTGGTTACATCTCTAAATGTCAGAAACAAAACATTCCTATTTTTGCATCTTCAAATATGAAATCCATATTCTAGACATATCATTACATGCTATGAAAATGTTACCCTATTTTACTAAAAAGATACAAACACCTTAAATTCATCAGCCAACTCTATTCTTTCATTTCTAAGTTTATATATTGCCCTACAGATGACACCACATAGTTTTCAGAGTCCATAAACTTCAGAGTATATAAAGTAGTCCCTCATTACCTAATGTGAAATACAGTCAATATAAGGATACGTATCCAGACTCATCTGGTTTCCAGCAATTTTTCAACGTTCAGAAGTGGTGTGAAGACATAATCACACATGCTTGAATGTCTTGCTGACAGACAATTGCCTTCTGTCTCCATCCACGACACATCATCAACAGTTCTGTAACATTCTGTTGCCTTTTCCACATCTGCTTCCAGGAAATCTCATCTCAGATACTCAAAAGATTCTGGTTCATCAAAAAAGGTTCACAAAAATTCCCAATAATTAATTTTTTTCTAATGTTAGACAGCTTATACAAGCAGGTTTACATGCCAGTCTGTACAACCTATTTAGGACAGACAGTAGGTCTGTATCTTATTAAAATTTAATTTTAACTTACCTTTCAGACTCAAAATTAAATGAATCACAGAAAATATAAAGTTCATAAACTTTCACTTGTTTGCAAGCTATAGGTAACTATCTTGGACAGTATGAAGTAAACGTTTCAGCCAAACAGCTGTCCATGGTATGCTCTGCTTAGCCAGCCTAAATGTGGCACAAAACTTTAATTATTTAATGTCAAGACAATTTAAAGTATCACAGAAATGAATGTGGTTTATACAGCTAAGTACCCATGGGAAAAGGCTTCTGAATATGTGTGTCTTTAAAAAGCAAATGTGAGCTGACAGCATACCTTTAAACATACCATCTAAACCCAAAAACTTTACCATAGCCACTACATAAAAATTCCAGAATGATACACAGTTCTGTAGTTGATGTAACTTTTCTCCACCAGGTCAGACATGAGATGATATCTGAAATCCTGCTTCCTTTCACTAGTTCTGTAATAAATTATCTTTCAGTAACCCAGTTTTATAAAATAATGAACATGTAATACAGAGGGTTTAGGGGTCTGTATAGAAGGTTGCTCACCCACGTTAGGAGAACATGGAGGTATATGGAATCAGGACACCTCATAAGTACAAAAAGTAGATTACTTTATGGGGCACTTCACACTCCAAGTTGAAATACTATAGTTGTATGATAAGAGAAACAGACAAAAACAAAACACTCGCTTTGTCATGCATTGTTTTCTTGGAAGAACATTGCATCACCATGACTGAATAAAATCTGCTGTAAACTTAGTGGGGTAAACAGAATGGTTGGTGTACCCTGTATCAGAACGTATGGCAGGCAAGAAATTGCAGCTATAGAAACATTTGCATCTAGCAGTAGCCCACCCATACTTATATAGTGTATACTTACGATGTATACACCTCCCAAAAAAAGCCTTTGCTTGATATGAGTGCCCTGAAAACAAATTAGAAATTAACACGATCCAAGTAAGAAGAGGTACAAATAAGATATCCTTATGGATGTATGATCTGTATCAAGTTTATATACATGTGTGGCACAATTAAATAGGGCCTATGTTTCAGTGTTCGACTGCTTGTTTTGAAATGGTTTCTCTGTCATTAAGAAATAATACCAAACTGTGAAAATTTTATCTTTTGTGCTGGAAGTACACCATGTATTTAAAAATAGACTCACAAACCCCATAAGCAGTTCTCTAAAGGGAGCTGTTTTGTTCATGAAGAAATCTCATGACTGGACAGCTATCCACAAGGACGGATCGAAGACCTTTTCTGGACCCCTTCTTTTAATACACTTAGAAACAATACCTTAAAATGCATGTCAGAGTTCACTTAGAATATGAATGGGTTTGTTTTCTTGTGGAGTTGTGTAGATTTCAATAAAAATAAATTAACAAAAGTATAGCCATGACAAAGAATAGACAAAGTTATGTGACCAAAGTTTGAGTTTCCCTTCACTGTTCTATTGAAGTGCTTTAATCCTGATAACAAAGGTCATTGGTAGTGAGTAACTCATTCTTCTAGTGTTTATTCTAATAACATTCTTCATTTTTATAATAATAATGAACAAAAAAATTTCTGTGGTAATTATTTTCAATAAACCAGTAAAATTGCAATCCAAGTTGTCAAATCCTTTCCTCTGGTATTATTCAGCCTTTTGTTTTCTGACTAGCTTTATATTACTACATTTTTGAAAAAGAGACAGTAGATCTAAATGAATTAACTTCAAAGTTTTTGAACTCTGCTGACTCTCTACCTTTCTCTGCACCCTGCCAAGCCCCCGCCTTGGTATTATAAGACTAATAGCTATCCTTTCCTGGAGCAGTAAAGAGCACAGAGTGTATACAAAAACATTTTGCAGTCTGAACACTCACAGTAACTCATCATTCACATGTCCAAAGCCACAAAAAATTATAAGGGAACTATTTAACTAAAGTACATGTTCTTGAGTTTGCTGGATATTATCAAATGTATGTTTATGCCATTACTCAAGAATGTCAAGCAGATAATTTAAACCTCAAAGGATGTCATGGCAGTCTGTAAAGAGAACATATGTAAGCAAATTGTTTCACCTGAGTAAAATACTGATTTTGCTTAGAAAATAAATCATTGATGTGTCAGAAATACATTTTTAAAACCCCAGAAACCTCTAAAGGCCTAAAAAGCATCTTAAGTCTTTTTATCACCTATGCTTGGTTATCTAGGGAGAGAAGCAACCTAAGTAGTATTCAGGTTTTATCAATATATGATACCAGGATATGTTTCTTATCCTTGTAATGTCACTTTAGTGCCTTCTCATATTTGCCTAATTCCACAGCAGCCATTCTTTCCTGCTTAAACAATCGATGTTACTGAACTTTAGATGTAAGCCAACAAAGGCAATTGAAATTAATGGAAAGACAGATACCTAGAGACTGACTTAAAACCAGTTGAATGGAAGAGCATAAAATCCTAAAATTAAAGAAAATCAAGGGGCAAAATCTTGTTCTTAAAATAGCTTGCTAAAGGTTTAAATATTATGGTATACCATGTTAAAATCTCTAAAAAAATCTGTAACCATTTACTTAAGAAATAACATGTAAAAATTCAGACTAAGCATCTTGAAATACTGCTTATTTATTTTTATCAAATTACCCGAACACTATTTGGAAGCGTATAGTGATATTTTTTAAAAATAAGTGTTAAACCCACAAGCACTTAACATTTCATGCACAAATAATAACACTCATGCCTCAGGCAAGGCATGACTACTGTTTATTACAGCATTTTTTGTTTTACAGAACTCATGAAAGCAGCAATGCTAAGTAAGGTGTTGACTTTTGACCAGAACAATAATAACCTGTGGGCTGAAAGAAAATATGTATTGCAGTATGATCCCTAGTGGACAGTAGTGCACATAATAAAACTACCAGACATAAAATGTTAGGGGTATAAAAACTTAAATTTTGCAGAAACTCCCTATTGACTATCTGTTTGAAATATGGCCTCCTGGAAACATGGAACAAGAATGACACCTAGTGGTTCCATAGTCTTTCCATCAGGGAGGTTTCTTGTTTCTCTTCATTTGCAAATGTACACTCACATACACACACACAAATGTATGTGTTTTCTCGGTCTTCTCATTGATTTCAATTTTCAGTCTGCTAAAATCAGTGTTCTTCAACCCTACCTATTCCCTGACTCAGCTTGTAATCTCATGAGACAATCTATAAATACAAAGTAAAGGAGAGATGCTCTTGACTTTGCTCAGTTTATATTTCTCAAGTCTGACAGGTGCAGAATGCTGATGTGCAGTGGCATACATATACATTTCTTTGACATAACTTCTTTTTGATTTAGTAAATGCTCATTTTTAGTCAACTGACCCCCCAGATTTTCTTTGGTTAGCTTTTTGATTTTCTTTGAAGCATTCTTAGAAGAAGAAATATTAAAAAGAAAAGAAAATATTTCTGGACCTTGGATGAAGAGGGGTATTCCACTTTTATCAGAGCTTTAAAAAAGGCTGAGAGATAGATTTAGGGAGAAACAACAAATGGAACTAGCACATGTGTGTAGGTGAATGAATTGAAAGAAAATTCCCAGACAAAATCAAAATAAATTAGCCTGTGTTATTTTTAAAGCTGTTCCTGACATGAATGTATTCCAACACTCAGTTTCAACTAAAAATAGGATTGTCATGTTCCTTTTCCTAATATTTACCTCAAAATAACAAATGAAAAATCTTATGAAAATGGCTATCCATAAACAAGCAGAAAGGAAAAGATAGCTTTTCAGAAAACACGCACCTTAAATAGGCAGCGAAGCTTTCATTTCTCCCTGAAATATTCTGCCCTATGCTCTCCTCACAAATACATGCATATTGTTGATTGACAAAAGCCTGCATAGATATGAATCAGAACCTTTTTTATGTTAATTTATATGAAGATGTAATGATATTCTACTGCATATTTTTCTGCTTCTGAGTCTATTTCTGTACCACTAGTAATAAAAAGGCACTGCTTCTTTCAAAGGTCTAATTACAAACCTCTGGAGAAAATAGTGCAATGAAATTTAAACATTGTCACGGTCACTGACCTCGAGCTGAACAGAGAAAGCAAATCTGATACAGTACTTCACTTTATTTTTAAGTGGTGTTGAAAATCCACACCTAATATTGGTTATATTTATTTACATGCCATGCTACATTATAGTGGCAAGACCTAAGAAAATACCTGGATTAAATCTAGACAGATAAAGTGTACTCTACCTTTTTCTGGGGTTTATCCTTGGGAGTCAGGGTTGAGAAGTGCTATCAGCTTTCCTCTAACACACAGAAAAAAGAATTTGCTTTACGTAGAAAACATGATGGGTTGTGTTATGGTGTAAATCCAGGCAGCAGGCAGGCACCACACAGCCTCTCACCCACTCCCTGGCATCAGGGTGGAAAGGCAAAAGAGAGAAAACTTGTGGGTTGAGATAAAGACAATTTAGGAGGCAAAGCCAAAGTCATGCTTGCGAGCTAAGCAAAACAAGGAATTAATTCACTACTTCCCATGGACAGTCCCAGGAAAGCAGGTGTCTATCACAGGTGTTGTTACTTGGAAAGACAAACGCCAGTACTCCAAACATTCCCCCCACTTCCTCCTTCTTCCCCCAGCTTTGTATGCTGAGCATGATACCATACAATATGGGGTAACCCCTGGACCAACTCAAGTCAGCTTTCCCAGCTGTATCCCCTCCCAACTGCTTGTGCAGCCACAGCCTCCTTGCTGGTGGGTTGGGGCAAGAAACAGAAGCTCACTCTGTTTGAGCACTGCGCAGCAACAACTAAAACATTCCTGTATTATCAACACTGTGTTCAGCACAAATCCAAAACACAGCCCCATACCAGCTACTTTGAAGAAAATTACCTCT
>VZRE01009903.1:88402-104042 GCA_013396775.1 Cephalopterus ornatus
CTGTATTATCAACACTGTGTTCAGCACAAATCCAAAACACAGCCCCATACCAGCTACTTTGAAGAAAATTACCTCTGTTCCAGCCAAAACCAGCACAGGCTGGTAGCTAAGTGCCTTAATATGCTTGGCACTTCTTTGGGAATGCATGCAGGCTCCTGAGAAATACTGTTTTTCATGTTACCAAAATGCAGTCTAATCTACTTTTGAAATGCTCTTGAATGCTTTTGATAGACTTGCTCAGGAAGACAGCTTTCAATAAACTCTAGCATAATTGGTAACACATCAAGGTTTCTATGATTTACATTGTGTGGGTGTGTGGGGGGACTGGGAGTAAATGTTCTGTTAAAAGAATTGTGGCTTTATTATTGTATTATAGCTGTAATTCATTGTATAGCAATGAATTTATTCAATGGGAATAACAATATTTTCCTCCTCTTTTTCAAGAAAAATTTGATCATCTGATTAAGTTCCTGGTGTAGAATGTAGAATTTTGTGATTATGTTTCTGATTTCTATTTAGAGTGAGTCTAAAATTGAACTTCTCTGTGACTTGAGTTCTCCACCTGTTAAATGGAGAAAGAAATTTCCTTCTACTCCATTTTATTAATCTCTTCCTGTTTAGGGATTAACTCTTCCAAGTAAAGCGTGCATTGATTTATTTGAATGTATAGAGTTTGGCAGCAACAGAGCATTCGTTCTGCTCAGGTCAGATGTCAGAAGGATCTCAGGCTGATTATGATTAAAAAAATAGTGGCTATTGCCTAACATTTCAGGTCACAGGAGCCTGACATGTCTGTTGTTCCATCCTTCACATCCTTCACTCACTGATGTATACTGAGTCTATCACACCTCTGTTCTTTCTTCACTCTCTCTTCTTCACAAGAAAGGCAGCAGATGTTACAGTCTTTTCTAGTCTCCCTTAGTGGTATCTCTGCTAGTAAATTTGGGAGTGCTAGGGAACATTCTCAGACATGGAACTCTATTATTTATTGGAATATATTGCCAGAAGATTTTCTCACACTGCTCTGGGACAGACAATTGTCAGTTTTCCAAGCAATGACTGGGCATGGTTCCTGATCCACAGTTTTCCTTTGTAAGGTCTTCAGTGGAAATGGTGGGATATAAAAGAGTTTACAGCAAAATGTGTGTGGAATGGTCAATTTTAAGAGACATGTGACCACAGTGAATGGTCTCCAGCAAAAGAAATGGATAATTTCTCACCAGTGCTGTAACACCTGGATGCCTCTTTGAAGCACATATTTCTGAAGATACTTAACCTACAAACTCAGCATAACATTTCATAACAAGATTATTTCTGAAAATTTCCTTAAACTTCTGGCTCATTGATACTGCTTTTAGGTTTGTTTTACAAATATTTCCTGCATCCTTCTGAGGTAACGGAGCTCTTCTGAAAGGAGAAGTAAAAAAAAAAAAAGCAAAGACAAATTGCCTAATTTTTCACACCTATAAAATCTTAATTTAAATGGTGCCTAAATTAATAATTCATAGCAAATAAATTATGTGATTAACTAAGTGTCCTTTTGTATTATGCACTTATGTTTTGTGCTTTTATTTGCATTACAAATATACATTGTTTATCTTCGCAGTGTAACTGGTCTTAGAATATAGTTTAAGAAAAGAGCTGCAGTTTGACTATATCTGGGGTAGTTACGAGAAAGGTAGTATTTTAAATGTGTTTAAAATAGTGGTTCTGTGTCCTGTAAATACTGTTTAAGTTATCATCCCTAAAATAAATTTGCTACCATGGTATTTAGCAGCCAGTCACAGAGTAAAAATTGAAGACCTTAGTGCAAGCCCTTGCAAATTACTTCAGCAAAACTGCATCAGTTTAGTTGCAGTGCATACATTCGCACAAAAAGTCCTAGTTTATATGTCAGATCTTTGCATGGCTCACTTAATTCCCTCTGTATCAAGCACATTGCAATGGGAAAGTGGACCCTGCCCTTTGCATCACAATTTCCCGTATTTCCTCCTTTCTGCTCATTGATGAAAATGAGAGTTATTTTCACTCTGCTCTTTGTGAATAAATCTCAGATTGCCTCTCTCATGCTAGAAAAGCACTCTGCCCTAAATGTCCATTTGAAAGACATCATTAAAAGGAGGCATGCAGGGGAAAACAAGTTCATTTGAACAAATATTCATGGTAATCCTTTTGTGATGTTCCCCCTACACCATCTTCAAGTCTGCTCATAGTCTCCTCATAGAATAACGGAAAATTCCAATTTCCTGTTTCAGAGTGTGTACAGAAAATCCACTTTAACACTTGAAATAGCTAGATATCGAAATGTGTGTCCCTAACCTACACAGGTGAGTCTTCATATGACTTGTTCGCTCAGGAAAGTGAGGAGACTGTTTCATGACACTTAAGAGTCTGTTGAAGGAATTAAACAGTAAAAGCAAAAGAAGACTATCAGACAGTTTTATCCGCTCCAAGGTTTTCTTGCTCCCCATGCAATGAGTCTTGCTTGGAAAAATATGGCCTCAGGACCTGTGATTAAAGACTGTTAAATACTCAGCAAATGGTCACAGCACCAAATCGAAAGAAGAGGAGCGATGAGGGCAGAGAAGGAAACTCTGCATATCAGTCCAGTGTAAGAGCAAAATGTAAGCTCTTACCTTATCACCTTCACTCTATGCAGACTGCTGTAAAAAAAATCCTTACATTAGCTAATCCTTACTGAAAAGTTCTTTTCCAGGAACTTAGCAATAAATGACAGTTCAGAAGAGAGAATAATTTCCTGCTATTCTGAACCTGAATAGTTAGTTCCATGTGTAAGGCTTGCTTTGTTTTTGTTTTCTTTCATTTGTTCTCACTTTTATTACAACCCTCAAGCTCTGGAAATGGGCATCTTCAATTACAAGTTATTTAAATCAGCTGTTCCAGAAACATATTTGCTATTTTGATCAACTTTTGAATGCTAATTAGAACATTCTTCCTACTGCTTTTCTCCTTAGGAGCTAGAAACTCAGCTGTGTAAATCAGCCTTTGATGATGTACGCAGTGGTATGTTTGACTCTGAATGTTTAAAGAGAGGGGAAATGTTGCAACAGCATATTTACCACAGCCATATTTGATTTCTCTGTGTCAAGGGTAACAAAGAATGGCAGAGGGAAAACAGATACTTTTGTACCTGAGAAGTTAGACTGCAGTTCAGGAGATCAGTTATTTTGAATCAGTTTTTCTGAATGAGTTTCTTAAAAGACTAGCTCAGTTCTTTTTCCACAACACATTTCCTCTGTGACAGTTAAATCCCAGTCTCTTATCTGAAAAATAGGAAACAAATTTTCCTACCATACCAAAATGCTTTAAGGCTGTTTCTAAAGATTTCATCACCTTCCTCATAAATGATGACTGCTACAAATGACCTGGGGAGAACTTTATTTTTTTTTTGTTTTTAAACAGTGGAATATCTGCAGGAGAATGATTGACATTTTCATTGGCACTCTCCATACTATCTTTCCCAACTGAATTTTCTTCATAATTAGATTGTGTAGGGTGCGAAATTGTCTCCCATCCTAGTGCACCAACAGGATGTGCCAAGTTAGACCAACATGATTTCTCCTCTCAGTCCACTGAAACAAATTAAGCAGACTTAAGACACAGAGTGCTCATCCCTGGTCTGCTAGGCATGAGGGTGCTGCAGTTTCTGGTGCCCAGGTCCAGCCTACAATGAGACTGAGCACACATACTCTCTGTACGCTACATACGCACTCTTGTGCAAAAGCAGCAGAACAATCCCAACATGAAAACAATGCCTTTAGAGCTTTACATGAATTTAAGCTACCCTGATCAGGATTGAAACTAAATAGAATAAGATCAAATGGCCCCATCTTACTCTAACTTTCCAGCTAACCAAACTCAAAGATTGCCAGCAGACCTTAAGCCCTCCACACACATATCCTTACACAGAGCACTCTGCAACAGGCCCAGATTTCCCATTAGCTAGTCCCCCAGATTTCATGACATACCTACTGGCTAGTCTAGCTTGATGTTTGCTGCTGTCTCACGCAAAAACATAGATCTCTACAGTAGCTGGCCCATAGACCTGTGTTCTCTTCACTATCTCCAGACTGCCTGAACAACTCTCCAGTTTGTCTTCCTTGAAGTCTGCAGGCTTCTTGTACACAAATGCACACACACAGAGTAGAGACCACAGAAAAATTTCACTCAGAAAAATGTCTAGTGAGTGCTTAGATGTGACTGCCTCTTTTATTCCCCTTTCTCTTTGCTTTTCCATGCTTGTTCCCTGCAGATCCAGCATTTCTCTGCCCATGCCTCTTCCCAAATTAACAGCCTGCCTCAAATCAATTTTTCTGCATCCATCCCAGTCAATGCTAAATGCACACCCAAGTCTGGTGTTTCTGAAGGACTGGAGAGAAGACTACATGTTTGTCTATGTGAATCTTTTGTGATAACAAAACCTCCTTAAGGAAAGACTAACAGTCTCGTTTGGTCTGTGGACTTAATATCTGTGCCTGGATGCTTGACTGTATCTGTATTCTACTCTGTAGAAATTTTTTTGGGCAAAGAACTGTGAAGTTTATCTCACTTCTGTGCAAAATTATAAACTAACCAGGTGTTAGATGTCGAGACCAAATTAAAAGTAATTCAGTTTATGATGTTAAGACTAAAGATGCAGGAGAAGGGAGTATTAGACTGAAAACCATGTTAAAATTCTACAGTTTATTTCATTAGTTAAATCTTTTGAATATCAAATATCACAAGCTTTTGCAGCCTGGCTCTTCTGTTTATATAACTGAGTATTTTTCAAAGCTAGCATTAACCACAAGCTGATTCCAGATTACAATCAGAATTCCGGCTTCTCATGGACAACCGAGCCTTGGCTGGATAACACTGCAGGAATCGAAATGGATATCTACAGTTTGTTCTGAGGGCATATAAAATCAGTGGTATAGTTACAGTTCTTGTAATAATTTGATTCTTGAATTTCAGATTTGGACATTTCTGAAGAGATCTCAAATGTGTTAGATTTCAGAGTATTCTGCAATGCTTATTATTTGCTCTCAGAACCTGGAAAATAGTGGATTTGTTAGTACAAAGTAGGGAATAAGGGGGTTTGCTATTCATAAAATAATTATAGCATATTTTTTGTATGTTCAGAAGGCATCTAGTTTGTTGATTCTGGTTTGGTAGTTGTGTGTGTTATTCTCTGCAGAGGTATGCAGTGCTTCAGATTCAGTGGAAATAAACAAAGGAAAAAGATTTTTTGCCACTGTGTATTTATGTGACTATTGACAGCAGCTTAAAGGAAAGAGCATACTAGTACAACGATTTCCACTTAATGTGATCACTAGCTAATTTGATCCTCCCTGTTATTTGATTTGATCTTCAGGAAATAAATCATTTCCATTGATTCTTACTGTGGATTCTTATTGCTTATTTTGTTCACGTCCTCTTCAGCTAATACTAGATAATTCAATCAACATTTATTGAATCTGTCATGGAAAAGGGAAGAGTAATCATGTTGTTTACAACATAAAAATAGACTCTTATTGTGTGTCTTTTCTATTTCCCTTTTCAGCTTTCCTGCACCAGGACATAATGACTTGAAATTGGTAGTTACCTTTGAGAGAAGTTGGAAAGTAACATTTTTATGGCACCTGCAACATGGCCAAGCAAAAGACAAAATTAAAAATGTAAAAAGCTATCAACATGTTTCTACTCTGATTTCTCCTAATGTATAAAAGAATCTACACTGCTGAAGTCAGGCAAGCTATACTGACATGAAAGCAATCAAGCCGAGATTACATCCCAGGTCTATCTTAGCATTAGGTAATGAGCATGTACAGAGCGTTGGTTTTATATTGAAATTTCAATAGTTTTGTTTTCTTAGATCGTTCTATCAACATGCACTTTAGGTGCTCTCCTAAGGCCCCTGTGGATAAATCATCTACTTGCTTAATATGATCCAAGTAAGGTGAAAACAAATAGACAGCCAGTGCTGAGAATTCAGTTGAGTCAGTGGCTGTGAAATATGTAGCTGGCAAAAATTAAGTTAAGGATGATGGGAGAATTAATTAGTCCTTTGAGCCACTAATGCAAAGGGGTTTTATACTAGATACTACTATTAACATGAAGGGGGGTCATGGAGATGATTCTGCTGCTCATTGACCAGTGATCACATTCCCTAGGCATCAAGTGTGAAAACCATGATCTTCTTAAACACAAATACCTTTGTACATCTTTGCCTCAAAATATAGGATCCCAAACAGGTTCCCCTATTGAGCAATGGATAAATAGGGCTGGATTTTATTTTGATTTTCAGTGTTGTGACAGCCGTTTTTTATAAAGATACCAGTATAAAATCAAAGAGCAACTCAATGGAGCTTAAAATGTTTCATGTGCAAACAACTGCTACTAATTGAATCTCTGCTCTATCATGCTTCATTTTCATGGTCAACCACTCAAAGAGAGTAGATATTTTTGCAACATGGCTGAGATGTTTTTATTGCATTTATCGGCAAATAAGTGTAATTTTATTTTAAGGAGATGTTGAGTACTTTATTTTAAATAGTTTGGATACATATGGTGCAGATTATGCCATTGTTTAATATAACACTGCAGAAAAAATCTAAAGCTTGATGTATTTACATTTTATAACATGATTTTATTTAAGGAATAAGTATAAGGAAATGCCTGAGAATGATCACTAGTTTCACTGAGAATGAGCACTGAGTTCTGTGCTAAGGAGCATTGTATATTTAACTCTAGAATGCTCCCTTCTCCAAGGAAAATGGGAAATCCCATCATCAAGTTTTCCCTTTATAAAGTGTTCTTGGAAAGAGATGGTCATCTTATTGAAATGCAAATGATTGTGCTAAATAGTGGGATAGAGAGGAAATTTATCATGTGTCTAAATCATGTCTCATATTTTGTAACTGGAATTACATCAATGCAAATTAAACTCAGTAGTTCTCTCTATACGTCTTTAAAACTCTTTAAAATAATTATAATTTTGTCTTGTAAAAGCTCTTCAAGAATTGTCATTTCATCAGTCTATTATAATGGAGTTTCATATACTGTTATATCGCAGGAGATCTTATATTTAGATGGTTATTTTACAACAAAATACTTTTATTACTTGGATGTTTAATTCAGGATAAAAGCTGATTTGTGTATCATGTGTAGAAACCGGAAGATACCAACAACCCAGTCTTGAAGAGAATAATGTTCCAGTGTCTGGTTCCAAGGCTCAGAAACTGACTCCTCTGCAAGATACATCAGACAATATCTACAGACTTGATTTTCTTCACGTTGCATAACAGGGAAACTTGTGAGAAGCAAGCTATTCTGATCTGATAGGAGTCTCTAAGTCTGGACAAATCCATAATTTGAATAGGCAAGTGACAGATTGTTTTTTTAGACAAAGAATTCTTGCAACAGCTGAGGGCAATAGTCCATTTTGACTAGGGTCAGATCTCCAACTTTGCCCAGTCTCTGCTGACTCAGAAGAAACATGCAAAATAAAACAAATGGCATCAATCTATCCAATTATGCATCAAAACCCCCATCTTTACGGGGTATCAAATTCTAAAAAATACTATTTCTTTCCATTAATTATAAAGGAAGCATGTCGTATGCCTAAGGAAAATAATGTCCCAAAATAATACCAGTAGTGTGGCAGTTTATTTCAAACTTCAAGAATGAATGTCTTCATCATAGGTCTTTGATATTTTTGTATAGAATGTTCTGGAATGAAATCAATACCACAATCTCAGCCCAGTGGCTATTCATTCGCTTGCATAGAAGATAAATCCAGATTATGCTGATTCCATGTCAATTCCAGATTTAAATGTAGGTCTTGGAAGAGCTACAACATCTTCTGGAGAAAGGAGACACTACTTTCTATCGTCTACAAGAATCTAATGTGACTAAGTCCATATAAGTATTTATTTCAGTTAAATGCCTTAACTTTTCTGTCTGGGCTTTTCTGTCTTTGTAGAAATCAGTGAATTGTTTTCATGGAAGCTAGGAATAAGAAGAAATTAGTCTTGCAGATTCAGTAGGATATTACAGGTCTATTGGGAAAATATAATAGCAATACTGTTTTCCTTGCAGGCATGTTGCACTAATCTCGTTAGAATAAACTTTAGAAATTCAAAGAAAAGAGAGCATTAAAGGTACATTTGAATGAACCAGCACTGATCTAACAATCTGTAAAGGAATAAAATAAACTGATGAAAAAAGATGCAACCAGTTTAAATGATTAATGACTCAAAATTGTCTATCAGTCTAAGACATAAACATAGAAATAAAATTTCCTTCTGAAATTTATTGAAAATTCAATTCAGTGTTACTGCATAAAGCTCAAGTAGCCTTGCCATGAATTTATTGATAGGCATGAAAGACAGGCTGTGTATCTAATTGCTGGAATCAGTGGTTCTGAATCAGGACCTCTTGCAAAGACAGCAAAATATTTTATTTGTCTATGCAGTAAAGATCATAGTATTAGAGGAACTAAGTTCCCTTCTTGTTATTCAAAGAGAGGATCAGGACCAAGTATGACCTCTTCTGGACATTTTCTTACTGTTTTTTTCTTACTGATATTGAGCCAATATCAGGTCTTCCTTTTGTATGTTTTTGTGTTTTATTTCATTTTATTCAAATGAAACCTTGCCTGGCAGTGGTTTAATAATCAGAGACTGTTGGTTTTCCTGTATTTATCAAAGGTCAAATGCCAAAAATACTGCACCTCAATTGTCTGCTTGAAATATGGCTCCAGAGAAATAAAATACTTAAATGGACAATTTTCTGTTAAAATAAAAGGGAAAGTATAAACTTGTTAATTCCTTTTTAATATTTTAAATTAATAATGACATTTTTAAATTTTACTAAAATAATCCATTATATTTAAACTCCACATTAAAATATTCTTTCTGTAATGCTAATCAAAACAGTGATTATCAAGTAGTACAGTGTTTGCCTGGGGTAAAATATATTTTCATAAGAAATGTAATATTTTCTGTTCAAATATGCCAGCTGTTCAAATCTTCTTCAATAAAATGAAATCTAAAGGATGATGCTTTTTTTTAATCTCTGCTTTTTAAACTCTCTTACACCGCCTCATGAACTAAAAAAATTCTTTCACTGCCTTAAGTCAAAAGCCTAGCAAACCAGGATTTCATAGTGAAGATTTTTAAGTCTTATGAAATCAAATACAGAAACTAAAAAAAAAAAAAAAAAAAAAGAAATTAACAGGGCACAGCCTCATTCTCTTTCTTAATCACAGGAGTAAAGGCAGCATGAAATCCATAAATTTTCTCAAAATCTGAGTATTTGATATGTACAGTGATATCTAGTGGCTTGCTGCCCTTTCTTGCACACTGCACGGCTTTCAACATCCAAAAGTCTACCACAGCAGTCCACATTTGTGAACAAGTTTATTTGCACCTGTTTAAAAGGAAGAGAAAACAAGCGTGATTTGT
Source organism: Cephalopterus ornatus (assembly GCA_013396775.1). Classification (NCBI taxonomy): domain Eukaryota; kingdom Metazoa; phylum Chordata; class Aves; order Passeriformes; family Cotingidae; genus Cephalopterus; species Cephalopterus ornatus. The sequence goes on from VZRE01009903.1 coordinate 97,870, forward strand.
TTTTCCAAAGTCTAAAGAAATAATTAACAAAATTTTTTGTTTTTCTAAAGTCATCAAGCACGACTCCCAGCGCTTCCAACACCATAAGACTTGAGACTTCTATTCACTCTCAGGTTCATTGTCATAACCACTTTTCTAGCTGTTTACACATCTTCTCTGGTATTTTCAGCCTCCAATACACAGAAACTTGCAAGTAAACTCATGACCTGAAAACTGCAGCAGCTGTGGAAAATATTCTTTCTCTAATCCAGTCCTGTCTAATTATCTTCTGTCAGAGGAGAGAGTTCTTTCTTCAACAGAACTCAGAAAATGGGTTTGCAGCAATTTTATCTTTTCCCAGACAACTGCCCTGCTCCTCTTTTGCGTGTTACGAGTTTGCTCAATTCTGCCATGAAATCTTGTACGAGCACTCCCTACTCCATTCCAGTCAAAATAAAACGTATCACCAAAGGGTGTTTAAACATCTCAAGGAGCACCTATTCATATTTGCTTACATATGTAACTTGGAATGTGTCAAGGTCCACCAGTACAGGAAGACATTGTACAGTCCAGTCCAAAGTCTCTCTCTCCAGTATGACTTACCTCTATTAACTAAAGCCTAAGTACTATCCTTTAGACTGAGCTGAGTAAGTACCTCAGTCAGTACCTTTTCACTGAAATTAGACTTTCTGATTTCTCTGTTACAGAGAGAGTTTCTCTGAATATGATGGATCAACAAGTATGCTTCAAAATAATTACACTTTCCAATTCAACAAATGCTTAGGTGTGTTTCCTTTTAATTTGGAAACTGTTTTGTTCAGGACCTCTCCCAACTAATTCCACCTACAGCAGAAAAATATCTTTCTTATTAAAGCCACATAGAAAGACTAACAAAATCCTAAACCAGATCTTAAAGCCCAACTGCAGATTGTCCAGGGATTGCAACTGTAATTCTCTGTGATATTTCTCTTCTGCAAATCAAGGTGTTCATCTCTGCCTGAGACATTTCTATTGTCAGGATTTCTTTCCACTGTTTATAATCTTTAACTCTACTCACTATCAGAATCTCATCCTAGTTAATACTGCATTCACCCCTTTGTTTTAGTCTTCCACTTCTTGTCGTTGAAGTTGTCCTTCTATACTGCATTTCTTCTCTGTTTTAAATAATGGTTAACGAATCTTCCTGATTATCCAGTGGCCACTGATTTTTTTTCTCCCATTCAGCTGTTGTCTGTCATATATCCATACTTGCTAATGAAGAGAATACTTTGTGCCATCCTGACTAAAAAGCTTTGCTCAGGTTGAGAGTTTCTTTCTTCTTATCACTACTCTGAAAAATAAAGGTCAGCACTGTCTGGACTAAAAGCTCCATCTTGCATTAAGATTTCCATAATACGGAAGGATTTCTGAAGTCAGCTGTAGACATGAGGCACTAGGATGCCATTTAAGATTTATAATTCAGCTTGAATGAGGTTTAAAACACATGGCATCATCTACATGACTGCAACTATACTGATTTCTCAGGTTCAAGAGCTCAATATATCTTTACTCCTCTATAGGATAAAATCCAGGCAAGAGTCATGTCTTCACTTTTTATCACATGTTCTGGATTCTGTTGACAGTCAGATATGTTTTTGGTATATACAGCCCATTACACAGACACGTTTTCTAGTTGGATTATCAGAGTGTCAGGTTTGAAATGGTACAATGCAATACTTTTCAACCAGTAACTGGAAACACATCATCTAGAACCTACATGTCCTTGGTGAGATTATGTTGTCCTCTCAGCAAATACACGTTCAGAAAAGCATAGCTTTCATAGATGAGAAGGCCCGTCCTGGAACGTGTAAACAGCTGATGATGTAAATACATTAAAAAACTCTTCTTAACTTTGTCATATTTTTTGCTAAAGAGATCATTTTCTGTTTAGTGAAACTAAATCCAAATATTCAGACCAAAAGTTCAAACTATTGCTCATATCTGAGAACTTGCATACTGTTGCTACCTGCCAATAATGAAAGAGTATCTTTCATTAGCGGAGAGTAGTCCCTCTATCCTTTAGCATCTGTGTTGCATCTCCTATCACTCCTCTTCATTTTAGCAAGAACACTACTGGTGATACATTGTTCCTCCTATACTTCACCTCATGCTGGTTTTGGCTCAGAGAGAGTTAATTTTCTTCATAGTAGCAGTAGGGAGGGGACTATGTTTTGGATTTGAAAACAGGGATGTTTTTGTTATTACTGAGCATTACACAGTGTCTTTTTCTAGACTTTTCTGCTCTTCACACCACCCAACCAAGTGAGGACGCTGGGGTACACAAGAAATTGGGAATGATCACAGCCAGGACAGCTGACCACAACAAACCCAAGAGATATTCCAGATCATACGGTGTCATGCTCAGCATATAAAGCTGTGGGCAGAAGGAAATGGATTTTCATGGTGATGGTACTGGTCTTCCCAAGTCACTGTTTCACATGATGGAGCCCTGTTTTCCTGGGGATGGTTGAATACCTGACTGCCCATGGGAATTAATTCCTTGTTTTGCTTTGCTTGAAAGCATGACTTTTGCTTTACCTATTAAACTGTCTTTATCTCAACCCAGGAGTTTTCTTTTACTCTTCTGATCCTCTCCCTCATCCCACTGGGTGGAGTAGTGAGTGGCTATATGGGATTTTGTTTCCATTTGGCATTAAATCATGACACCCCTGTCTAGAGGGGTGACATTTATTGAAGTTAAAGGATTCTTAAAGGATAACTGCAGTTAGGTGAGAGGGCCTGTCATTTCAAAGCAAAAAAAGCTAGAGTAGACTTCCATCAAATAAAAGGCTTAGACAACAGGAAACTAGAAAAGAACAGGTTAAGACAGTAATATGTTCAGGTTATGCTCAAGCTAGGAGACCCGGAAATTTACTTCACTCCAGTATCTGGATGTACACACAGATGTATCTTGACTCTACACAGAACCTAGTTCTGGATACACACATTGCTTTTGTATGTTGGAGCAGATACTCAGGTGTTAAAGGAGGAGAAATCTTTGTTCCTCTACTCCCTTCCCAGATAAGCAGGCATATTTTGGCAACAGCTGTTTGCTTGTCTTGAGGGAAAGGTAAGTAAGCTAAAACACATTAGTAGGCTTAGACTACACACCCTCGTGTCCCTCGATTCTTTTGATCACAGTGTAGCCACTATTACTGGGAACACACTGGACTGATAACATCCTCTAGAAAAACTGAAAGATAGTGCCTTCCCCACAGCGTTGTACAACAATGAGACTTCTGTAAAAAATTGCAGAAACAAAAAGGCATAAATGGAGATTTTCCTGACTATAAGTGAGCTAGTTCACACTATTCTTATTTCTGGAATATACACTTTCCTAGCAATAAGATATCCTGATAGTTTCAAGAATTGATTGTAGAAGATGTCAGAGCAAGATTGGTTGGCCATAATGGGTGTTGAATGCTTGGTGGTGAGCCTTAAAAGCATCCAAAACAAGTACTGCCATGGCCCTCTTCTGCACAGCATGCTGTTCTTTTTCTCCCTGTTCCTACTGTCATGTTTAAATCTGGGCAGCAGTTTGATTGCCAGAGGATTTTGATAAGGGACTTTGACTAAAGCACCACACAGGGAATTCTGTTTTCTTGCTTACATAGAGCCCAGTGGACTCTGCCTGAAAAAAAAGTTTTTGTCTATCCTCTAGTCAAAACCCTCAGTAAGGACTAAATTGGTTACCAATTTTGTTGGGATTTAACTTCTCTCTTTAAAATTTCCTGGGGTTGCTTAGAAATACATTCTCAGTAACCTTTTCTTTGATAGAAATGTCTTTCTTGCTCTAACTCTTTCACGGAGAATCTCTTTTCATTTCAGTTCTTACTGTTTTGCTTAAAAAAAAAAACTTTTAGAACAATCTTTAAAATATTTTTTGTCTTTTACATTTGTATCAGAGGCTAAGATAGTTTTCCATTTCAAAGATTTTTCCTTCACAAATGCACATGGACCTAACTAGAGCCCTTTGATGGAAAGAAAGTTCACATTGGTATTGCAATGCATCTCATAAAGGAATCTAGAGGTAAGCAGTAATATCCCAATAGTGAATATTGTTGTTCTTGATGAATAAGACCACAGGAACATTTCCCCTGTGTTGGGGGTAAAATATTTTAAGGGTTGAAGTCATGCCTAAGTTAGGCTAAATTTGAGCTGAAAAGCAACAGCTTCCTTTGTCACTGGAGGATCCTTCCCAGTCATTCACTTAATAACAAAATTTCTTCCCTCTAGGAAGGACACAACATTACCTCATAATGCAGTGAAGTACTTTGTGTGTAACTGTCTACATCCTATGGTGACATAACTGAGATACTGCTGTTCAGCAAACAGACCCTTTGTAGCACCTGCGTTCCTGTGTGACACGCCACAGTGACTGGTGGTGCTCTGCTGCACTAGGCTTTATTCTGAAGTTAAAGGCATTGCTATACTGTACTTAAACAGCCACTGTCCGTCACAACTCTGTTTTAGCAATTCCAACCCATTAAAGGACTAGTCTCTCCCTAAATATGGGGATCATTAAGCCTGACAACATAGTAGTTCAACTTTACAGTCACCAGCTTCCCCCAGAATCAAAGAATCATTCATTTATAAATCTAGATGAGAAATGTCTGCTTAGTAAACTGCATGGTCACATCTATTTTGCAGCTATCTGTTCCATCTGGAATCTGCAACAGATGGATTTCAATGGACTGAAAAATAAAATAAAAAACCATGATGTCTTTGCAGAATGTATTTAGTTAGAGGACTGTGCAAGTTCCAGTGTAAATGGGTACTTTGCACCTCCTCCTTATGGATACAAGCTGAGACGATACCTCTTTGAATACCTTAGGGAATCTTTTAAATGACTTAGATGACACTGCAATTTTTCCATTTGCCCGTATTATTTAGCTTGGCAATACTCACAGCCTAATGTTTTCATCTCATTTTAGCCATATTCTGTCTTTATTTGATTTATGCTGCACCTTCCTTCCAGGTTTTAAGATTACACGTTGCCTACTAATCACTCTCAGAATGATCTAGAGCTTTCACAGATAGTCTACCTTTCACTCTGATTTTGCAAGTGTTCCTCCTAATGCTCGCCCTCTTCATTGGCATTACCAAACACCAGGGGCAATTGTAATCCTGTGTGTACTAGTTACTCAGACTCCAATATCCTTCTGATCTTTTATTAGCAGATATTCTCCGGGGGGCTGTTCACTACTTTATTCCATATCACATTTTTTTGATCATTTCATTATCCTTAAGGACTATCAGCATCACTACCCTTTGCCTCTGCAAACTAGAGGTCCAATGCTACTTTTTCCAGTTCAGGCCAATACACTACCAGATACCAGCTTCCCTACTTGGATTGTATTTGCCATAAGTGCTTTTCGATAACCAGGGATCGCCAATTATATCTTCCATGTCCAGATTTTGGCAGCCATTTTTGTAATAGTGAACAGTCAAACTTTCCAGAAGTTGCTGGTATCTCTGACTATTCACGTCCAAATGACTTTCACCTCTTTTGAGGTAAGGGATTCTTTTCAAGTAATAGCTGATCACTCTTACCAGGTTTTAGATGTCTGGGAACCCCCTATTGAAGTTGTAATCATTGCTAAACACCCTGACACCATTTTGATGGTTTTATAAATGGGTTTTTTATTCCTATCAGATAATTCTGGATATACAGGATAAATCTGTCAGAAGTCTCCCTCACATAATTTCTAAATATGTTTTTTTACATCTTTTGTACAGAAAGTCTTTAAAAAAACCTTATTTTTGCCTTAATTTTTAACTCGCATTAATTTTTGAGAAGAATGCCCTCTGGGAACAAAATGGGAACTGACATCCTCAAGACACTGAAGTATTTCATTAGCAACAGTTAGTATAAACTCCTATGACCCTGCCCACCAAGAATGGGAATTAGACCATAAGCTTAATTTACATAACTGAATAATGATGGCTTATGGACCTTAGTGACCTGACTCAGACTTTGATGAACTAGATACAGAAGATGTAGGATAGAAAATCTTCCCTAAGTCATACTTATTCTGCTTCTACTCTCTTGAAAAGGTATTAATTAATTTACCTGCTTATTCAGAAGTTCAACAGGCTGAAGTTAAAATGCTGGGCATTTTCAGTGATTCAGAGCTCAAATCAGTCCAGCAATT
>VZRE01009904.1:0-116104 GCA_013396775.1 Cephalopterus ornatus
ATCCCTTCCAACCCAAACCATTGTATGATAAGAAAGACAAAATGGGAGGTTAATGGTGTGTTGTGATGTATTTCCAGCATCTGATGGATGGTTAATCTGAATAAAATACACACCTTATGGTGCTCTCATGCTTTAGTTGTTAATGCAACCCCCTTTGGCAAAAAAAGGCACTCTCTGTCTTAGACCCCACCTATCTTTTAATCTCATGAAACTTGCTCTCATTTCCCCTGTTTTACACCTATTTCCTTCATTCTACCAGATTACAACACGTTTGTGGCCTCTGGAAGGATCCACAGCTCGCCAAGGAACACATTATGTTCTCTAGGAAAAAGAAAGAGAAGCTCCTTATGTCTCATTAACTTGAGCAGATCCTCTTTGACACGGTGGGAAGGAACCTGCTGTGTCCAGAGCAGGACTTGCCAGGCTGAGCCTCTCCCAAACGGCTGCTAGTGATGAGAAAACAAAGAGGGTCGGCCAAGGTGGTGGTAAACAGTAAATCTTAGTGCATGCTCTGCTTGGGCAAACAAGGGATTAGCTGCTGAGTGTTCATCCAGCTTAGCTGAGACCATTAAAATTACCCTGGTATTTAAAACTACACACATTGAGGGAAATGCATATTCATTTCCTTCCCCTGGGAAAGCCAGATCATATTGAATCAATATTTAATTTTAGGGGACAGCCTCCAGACACTGAGAAATGGCGTGTGAGGCTCTCTCTGTCTCCTGGAGGAAGAAGTCAGGGGGCTGTTTGAGGTGAGCTCAGCCTTGTCAGCTGTGATGCTGTTTGCTCTCCATCATTTCCCGCTGTCCTACGTGAGGGAACTGGAAGCACGGGGGCTGCTCTCCCAGCTCCACGTTCCTCCGTGCCCAGCACAGGGGGGTTTAACCTGGGCAAGGTAACATCAATAATGCACAACAGGGAAGTTGCTGTGCCAACTCTCACGCTCATTCAAGCGAGGCTTTTAGGCTCAGTTTTTAAGCTCCTGGAGTGGGGAAAGGATCCCCTTGTCGTGCAAAGCCTCTCCTGCTGGGAGTGCTCTGAGTTCCCCGTGCCACAGCAGCAGCCCTGCGAAGAGGCAGCCAAAGCCCAGCCCCAGCCCTGGGACAGCGTTTGTGCTTCACCTCGAAATCGCAACTTCCCTCTTCCTTTCAGGCCTCTGTTCAGAGCAGTTTAGGAGAGATGTGGGCTCGGAGGGAGTGATGTGCACACAGCTGGCATGTGTCAGGTACTTCTCGGAGCAGCTCCTGCTGTTGGGCCTTTTGTTCCCCAGCACGTTCATGTTTTATCTGCTCGTTTGGCAGAGGTGCCAGGCAGCACAATGAAACTCCTCAGGAAATGGAGACACAGAAGTTTTAATAAATGCAGGTTATCTAAAAGATATTGTTTCATATTCACTTCAGGCATGTCAAGATGTTCCAGAGCTGAAAAGAGTAAAAGGAATGATGTGGATGTCAGGAGCATTGATAAATTAATTGTACACGGAGTTGAACCGAGTTCTTAAGCAGATTTTATACTGTAATTCATGTTCTACAAGCACAGGAAGAATCATGAGAACTGCTGTTTGAGCCTGAAACAGCAATGGATTCTTCTGTAACAGCAAGTCTGTTAATGTACAGAATATCTGCTTAGCAGAAATAATCTGTTTCGTTGCATTTTGCCCCAAAGTAGCTGCAGGCAAAGGATGGTGCTGGAATCTCACCCTGCAAAGGTTGCTGAGGACTAAACAACAACGCCATGGTTCAGGGCCCTGTGCTGGGGCTCAGGGTATCCGGAGTACAAAGGAAGTTAAAGTGCTTTGGGCACAGTAATCACCTCCTTTGTCCTGGTGTGCCAGTGCCGTGGAGCAGATTGTGTGTTGCTGGAGTTAATAAATCCTTCTCTGGGGGAACAGCACCGTGGTCCTCACACAACGTCATTAACTGGCCAACCTGTGACTGCAGCAGGGAGAGGGTGCTTAATTAAAAGCAGGATGCTTCCAAAGCTCAGAACTGTTTAGGTCACAATTTCAAGCATTTATGTACTGGAATGTTAATTTGGACTTTAGAAACTAAAAGCCATTGGGAGATCATGAAGTCCTGTGTCCAGAGGCAGTAATGAGGCTGGGCTTGGACTTATCCTGAATTCTGTATTTCTGAGCATAATGATCAATCCAGATTCAACCTGTCTGGGGAGAAAAGTACCTCTGCAAAAAGTACCAATGGAGCTCCATATCGAGGCCTTGATGCCACAGAGTCATGGAATGGTTTGGGTTGGAAGGGATCCTTAAAGATCACCTTGTGCCACCCCCTGCCCTGGGCAGGGACACCTTCCACTAGCCCAGGTTGCTCCAAGCCCCGTCCAACCTGGCCTTGGACACTTCCAGGGATGGGGCAGCCACAGCTTCTCTGGGCACCCTGTGCCAGGGCCTCCCCACCCTCACAGCCAGGAATTCCTTCCCAGTATCCCATCTATCCCTGCCCTCTGGCAGGGGGAAGCCATTCAAGTAATATTGCAGAGTGTTGCTCTGTTCTATAGGCCATGTGTGTTTAAATGCTTGTTTATTAGAAACAGCAAAAATGGGGTTTATGTGTTAATTTTATCTGGAGTTCTTGCCTACGAATGACTGAATGTCTTGACAAAAATTGTTCTCTTGAGTTTTCTACCCTTTTCCCTCTGTGCCCCTGCTTTCCTCCTGTAATTATTCAGCTTTCTGACTCTGCACATCAGGTGTGGTAATGTGGGGGAGGAGGGAGGATGAACAGTTCAATTAATTAAGCCAAGATGTAGCAGATCATCATCATTTTTCAAGGTGTCAATTGAGAGATCTCTGGGAGAGATGCAGATGAGCCAGGACCACCTGGGAATTCAGTCTCAGTTTCCATCACAGCATTTCAGAGAGCTTGGAAATACCTGTCAGGGTTTAATGTTAACCCCATGATAGCTGTAAAGAATATTTGCAGGAGTGTCCTAAAAGCATTGATTTCCATTCCTGTAATACAGAGACAGCCCAGTGAACCCAAGAATTTTTCTGCTGTTGTGCAGAGAGGATTTTTGTTGAGCTTTGATAAAGTAGGTCTTAAACTAGGAATTTTGACATTAATTAAAACATGGAATACTGCAATTGGAGCAGTAAAGGAGAAGGCTGTAAAGCAAACCTGTCATAAGAAGCACAGAGAGATAAATGTGAATTCTGTGTATTTTCTTTACATGTCCAGGTAAGAAAACTCTCTTTGAGAGTTAATCAAGCCCAGCTTGATTAATATAAAGCCATACAAATTGGAGTTTGCATCTTTGCTTTGTCTAACCTGAAACCAGACAGTCTGGACATAAGTTAATGCACATCTTTGCTTTTTTTTAAAAAGCAGTGACACAGCTATTTCCACACCCTGGTTCTGGAATTGGGAAGGTTTTATTTTGTGACTGAGCACTCACACCTTGGTGTGCACAGAGAGCTGAAGGACACTCGTGTTCCCCTGCCTGTTCACAGCTCCGTGATGGAAACCTCTGGGTTTGTGTGTTCGGGACTGCAAATATCCAGCAGTATTTCATCCCAGAGTCGTATTTGAAGGTCTGGAGGCTGCAATCTTCCTCATGGCTCACTGTAGGAAATTATTCTCTACAGATATTTTTTAATGTTTTATAAAGAAAATATTCTTGAATGTTTCTTTATATTTTTGAGTGCCAGGAGTCCCTGCAGCCCACCTGAGGCACCCTCTGCCCCTCCTGTGGAAGGCTGTACAGCTCTGTGGCACCAGGGTTATTGGGTTTATGGCTTGATCACGATTTATTCTGCAGCTGTTCCTTGTTTCATCACTATTTATTCTGCAGCTGTTTCTTTGGTAGCAAATCAGGGTGGGGTGAGATCACCTGGGAGGAGGGTGGAGTGGGGCAGCCCAGGGGATGTTTGGCTGGAGCTTGGGATTTCTCTGCAGTAAGGAGGGTTCTGACCACCACCCTGAAGTCACAAAAAGAGACTTTTCTGGGACTCTGGAGGCTGCTGGAAGGAGCAGGAAATGGGAGTGGAATGAAATTATGGAACAGGTACATTTATTTATGTATTTATTTATGCATTTTTTTATCTTTAGAGACTTCTGTTGTGGTGGTTTTCTGTCTTAGTACAAGAGAGGGGAATTTCTTTAGTGTCTTTCCGTAAAGTTTTATCTCTCTGCCCTGGCTGACTTAGAGCCCTGTACAGTGACTTTGATTTTAATTAATCCACTGCAGAAAGACTGGGGAGTGCAGGGCTTGCTGTCCAGGGGCTGCTTTAGCAGGAATATATTTTGCTAAATTGCAGCCCACTGGGTCCAAGCATTAACTGCCACCTGTCTGGTGTTTATCTGGTATTTGGTAAAAAGGCTGTGCTTCTTCTCAGATATCACACATTTCATCGAAGCCTGTTTAATTAGTTGGTCATTTCCCCTGCCTGGGTTGGGATGTGTCTGTGGCTGCATCCAGCTCCAGGAGGAACAAGTAATTCCAGAGGAGACACTGGGAGTCCCCAGCCCTGCCGATGCACAGCCCCTGTGCAGACACTGGGGGTGCACACAGCAGCAATTCCCCCGGAGCTGGGGGGATCTGGGGGGCTGTGGGAGCTCCTTGGGCCCTGGATGCTCTGGGTGACCAGCTGGGCTCCACGGGCTGGGAGAGCTTCTCCAACCCAAAGGATTCCGGGATTCTCAGGGATTTGATCAGGCATCAACATCACACCTTCTTTCATAAAGTGATGGAGCCTCACCCCGTAACTCCCTCAGTCCCTTCCTCCTCTGGAGAGCTGAAAGTTTACTCCAGAGCTTAATTTTTCTCCTTGTTACAACCCTTTCTTTTCCGACCTTGGTTTTCAGCCAGTTTACTGTTCTTTTGTCTAACTTTGTCTTAGAGCAGAAGTATTTCTTCTCTCCTCCTTGTTTATCTACTGGCACAAAATCCAGCTAATTTTCTAGGCTAAATAAGCAATTTTGTTTTAATCTCTTCCTCTGTTCCCACTTCTTGATCATCCATGCAATATTTGTATACACTGAAATTCATCTTTTCTGAGCAAAGATGTACAAAATTATACATGATATTGAAAATTGAATTCTTTGTGTTTCTGTCTATTGGAAAAATGATGTGTACTAGGATTTAATTTTTTTAATTGCAAATTCCCATTCTACATGATCCATGCTTGGTTTCCTCTTCTTTTACTTCTTACTGATGAGTTCCTGGTATTTAACAGAAATTCTTGTTGTTGCTTCCAAAGAACAACATTTTTCACTTAACTCCAGACATGTTTCTATGTCTCCACATAGAGGAGTAAAATTGAGTCATTCGGTGACTTGGCACCGCGTGGCTTGAATTGGATTATTTAGTTTTGGGAAATATTATTCTAATTGGATTTTGGGAAAAATCTAATTTCTACTGACCTGGGGACTGTAGGTTTGTGGTAGATGGGGAAAGACTTGCTGCATTTAATGTCATCTTCTTCAGTGATATATTTATATATATATATGGAAGTCTTTAATAGCACAGGCACTTATAGAATAGAATCCCAGAATTGTTGAGGCCACCAGTGACCCATGTCCCCAGGTGCCACATCCACATCTCTGTTAAATCCCCCCAGGGATGGGGACTCCCCGTGGGACAACCCTTTTGGTGAAGAATTTAGTGTCTGATCAATATTCTCACGTGAGGCTGAAGTTGAGTTATAATTTAGATTATAGAGAGCTACTAGAACAAGTGGGGTAAACTTTTTTTTCACTCTTGATTTTCTAATTTGTCACAAGACAGATGTGCTGGATTTGGGCAGACTCTTGGGAACAAGTAAATAAGAGATATTTCACCAACTTGTAACAGCCTTTGAGCAGCTCTTAAATCTGAGCAGCTTCACCACTGCTTTTATTTGTAGCACAGATCAATGGCACCGATGTGCCTCGCTGACTCTACATTAGACCTGCTGACTGGGAGGATCTGTGTCAGACGGTATCTTTCAATATTTGTCAAACTGAAAAAAACAAAACCACTCCAAACCAACAAAAAACCCTCCAACCAACTTTTTGTCCCTTTGGCAACACGAAGCTGAAAGCTGTGCACAGCCCCGGAGGTTCCTGCCCGTCTGTGGGGCCTTGCTGGGTGTTGCAGGGCTGGTGAGCTGCTGGGCACCTCTGGCTGAGCTGCAGCCTCCAGGGAAGGCCAAGCTGTGCCCTCGGAAGGAGCCACGTGTGCGGGGGAATTAGGGATGCCCAGAGAAGCTGTGGCTGCCCCATCCCTGGAAGTGTCCAAGGCCAGGTTGGATGGGGCTGGGAGCAACCTGGGCTAGTGGAAGGTGTCCCTGCCCATGGCAGGGGGTGGACTGGGTGGGCTTTGAGGTCCCTTCCAACCTCAAACCATTCTATAACATAAAAGGGATGTGGGGTTTGTCAGCTCTGCTGCTCGTTTCCACCTGAGGACCATAAAGGGTTGTCCCCCTGGAGGTGTTCTATGGTTTTTTATGGACAGAGCATTTATTGTCTCTCCTAAATGGAACTGATGCAGGTTGGACAGAATCCTCTCGTGGATCCCAGGCAGGAGTTTTTATGTTGCTTTCACAACTCTCCTGCTGCTTCCGTGGCTTTGTGCCCTCAGCTGGGTATTCCAGGATGGTTTGATGGCTGCTTGAAAGGAGGAAACAAAGCCCTGCTCAATGACACAGTTGACGTTCTGGGGTTGCAGAGCTTCTGCTGCTCATCTCCCTCCTCCGGGGGGATTTTGCACCTTGGAGAACATCTTTATGAGGAGCTATTAAAAATACAGGTGGATGCCAGGAAAACCTCCCCTCTCTCTGGGGTTGTGCCTGGTGCAGAGCACCCTCTGTCCCACAGCCACCACGGGGCAGAAACTCTGGCCTTGGGGAAGGAGAAGGGAGACAAGGTGTTAGTTAATGACAACTCTGGGAAAAGTCCTGGGGCCTGAGCCAGGTCTGGCTGTACCTGGGCTGGAGAAGGGGAGGGAGACGAGAGCAGAGTATGGCACAGGAGGAAATAAACCTTTTTTAAGGCTTTAATGAACAGTGCTGATTTACTCCTTTTCCAGAAGCAGAGAAACCCAAGCTGTCTGGGATCCTGGAAAAGCTCTTTTGTTTTGTAAACATCTTGCATTTCTCTGTTTATTTGCAAACTTGCTACTCAGTCACTCCGTGAGCTTCCAGTGCTCTAAACTCCCTCTTCAGAGAAACAGAAATCTGTGGATCTTGCCTTTGCAGAGCTGTGCAGTCGTTATATCAACCCTGGCAGTTATTTTGCTCAGCTTATGCTCCTGCAGGATGGACTTCTGAAGGTGTTCTGGCCTGTGGCTCAGGCTGCCCAGCTCTGCTTCGTCTGCTCCAAGTTGCATCATACATGTATTTATTTACTGCATGGGAATTTTTCTCCTTTAATATTCTATTGTCTAATTGCAGTTAATTGTGGTTCTGAATCTTGCTAATTACCATAAATCTTGCTCTGCCAGCCATCCTTCCTTTCAGTGGCAATAAGGCTGTTTTTTCTCCTTGGAAGGTGCTTGTAGTTTAATAGCAGTGTCCCAATAATGAAGATTTACTGGCACAGGCCATGGAGCACTGTGTGGCTCTGTGGGAAAGCAACACACTGGGTTAAAACTAAAGGACCAGAGAAGTCAGAGCCTGTAAAACACTTTATTGATGTGAATGGCAGCCAGTATAACTTTAATTTTATGTCTAAACCAAGGTGGCTAAATGTAAGACCTTTAATTAAAGCCATTAAACCTGAGATGTTGCTGGCAGAGTGCTTGACAGGTGGAACGTTCCCTCCAAGCAATTACCATGTCAAGGGCCCTGCACTGGCACCTCCACGGGCCTCCCACAGGAGTCTAATCTTTCCAGACTTTTCCTACTGAATGCTCTTGATTTCATGGCTAATCAGCTGGTCAGATCACCATATTCTATATTAATGTGTATAAATTTGGTCAAACGAGACTGGAAATTCCATGTTAAATGTAGGTGTGTGCAAAGCTCTCCAGATTAACGAGTTTTGAGCCAACACAGGGTTGGAATTTGAACACTTTGTGTGTGAATGTGTTTGGACTTGCTTAGAAGTGTTGGTGGGACAACCTGGCTTTGAGGTCTCAGACAATTCCCAGGAAATAGAAAATATTTGTGTCTAGAGAAAATATTAAACTGGCACACGCTGCAGAACGCAGATTTACAGTCCAGCCTTGGGAAGAAGAGGAGAAAGAATTGAAAAGTCACTGGAAACACTCTTTGAGACTGTGATGAGGCAAGTTAACAAGCAATGGGACTTGTAAGAAGATGACTCAAATCTAGTTTCTGTGATTAAAAATGAGTGTATAAAGTGCTGGAGTTGTAATTCACATCAGTAACACCCAGATTATGAGGCACAAATCACAGTTGTCTTTTGCATATTTGACAAACAGAAGCAGGTTAAGTTTCCCTATAGGAGCTAACATTCGTTCCATGTAAGAACTAACATTTCCGTCCCGCGCTATGGTGGTTTCAGTCCCTTCAGATAAAAGCCGTGACCAGCCTGAACCTTTGCTTTCCAGTGAACGAGCTTCAGCTGCTCTTCCTTTTGGATTTGCTGCCCCTGTCTGTGCACCCAGATATGTTTTCCTTGGTCCTGCTTTGCTTTGGGCAAATATTCGTGTTCAGCGCATAAATAAGCGGCGCTGCGGAGAGCTCCCTGTGCTGGGGATGTGATGGCCCTGCCTGCGGGAGGGAGGGAGGCTGACAGGGGCACTGACATTTAGGTTCATTTGCCTGCAGGACCTTTGATCATTACGGGCTCAACCTGTGTTAAACGTGACTTTTTGACTCATGTAGAGGTTGGGAGAGGGAGATGTTGATATGGGAAAATTGCTGGTTGGCAGCAGAGAAGTCCTTTCCCTCCAACACTGACTCATTCAAACCACTGAGGGAGATGATTTGGGCAGCTCTGAATTCCCCAGTATTTGAAAGCTTTTTTTTTTTCTTAATTTATTTACTTTTACAACACCTTTAAATATGAATAAGATAAAATACATTTTGGGTTGAGTCGTCTTTGTTCATTATTTTATCATCTAACTGGAAAGATGCTAAAAACGTTCAATCCTTGAAGATCAATAAGTCTTGAGGAATTTTCAGGACAGTCAATTTTATCTGTGTTCATTCAGGTACAGAACCTCTGAAGCAAATGTCTTGTTAAAGAAAATGAGTATTTAGAATGATAAAATCACAGACTATCCTGAGCTGGAAGGGATTCACCAGGATCATCCAGTCCAGCTGTGCCCTGCACAGGACACCTCAACAATCCCACCAGGAGCCTCTTAAATTCTCCAAATGGAAGAAATCATGGTTCAAAGTTGTTTGATTGGGGACAAAACTAAATCTGTCACGATAACTCAGATCATACACGATATGAATCCTCTCCTGTGTCGGGATATGATGACCTGAATCTCCAGGTTTTCCTCAGCTTACTCTGACATGTTTGTACTGTCTAGACAAAGCAATGGGTTAGAAATGAATTAATTAACTCTTGGACATCATTTTCTTGTCTCCCTCAGATATAGATTTCAAGTCAGTATCAGCCTATTTAATTTACTGTCAGTGGTAGTTATTTCTTTATTACCTCCTTGGAGAATTCCTTCATTTAGGAGCAAATTAAGACTTCTGGTTTCATCCAGTTATGAGTCTGACTTTCCCCGTGTGCTGCCTCCTGAGCATGTTCAGCCTTGGTGCCACTTTAGCTGGATGTGGTTCCTACTTAGTTTCCTGCTCTGAAAAAAGCATAAGCAACATATTTCAAAAATTCGATTTTCATAGCTATTTAAGCAGGTTGGCAAGTTCATCCTCTCCTTCAACACCCCTTTTTTATACAGCACAAAGGGGCATATGGTCTATATTTTGGTATTCCTAAAGACATCTTGGGGTTGCTTGTCCCCCAGGCAGTCACTGGGGTGGTGAGTGAGGGAAATGTATCGGGATCCGCAGAAGGAATACGAGGAAATGTCTGCTGAGGTTGGTTTGGTTGGAGCAGGGAAGGAAGGGTTAGAAAAACTAGGGTGAATCTGCAAAGGCAAATTGCACAGTTTCTATATTTAATCTGCCTCCCCTAATTCTCCCTCTCCTCCTTCCCTGTGTGGTTCCTGCAATGCTGTTGCTCAGCAAGTTAATCCCATTAAGTCCAGCCCATGAAACCACTTCACAACTTTGCATCCCCAGACCTTCCTGTGTTATTTAACCCAGCTGGAGCACTCACACAGCCTGGTTGGACTTGCTGGAGCGCAGCACGTGCCAGCCAGAAAAAAGGGAAAGGGAAATCTGTTTGTTAAGTGCAGCTAGGACAAGGCTTTGTTTGCTTCTGGAACTACGAAAAATGAGTTAAGCCTATAGCAGATGTGGATGTTTAGAAGAAGTTAAGTCAGGAGACTTCCCTAAAGAAAGATGTTCTTTTATTTTTGGGAGTATCTTGAGTTCTTACTGAAGATGGTGGTAAATCACTTGGGATTAAGTATAACTTGTATTAGTCCTAAAACCAGCTTCAGATTTATTTGAGCAAGAACTTCAGAGTTGCAGACACTGGCTGTTCTCTGCTCACTGCGCTGGGCACAGGGGCTGAGCTCTCTGGAAATCTCTGTAGTCAGTCCTGATGTTTGGGTCTTCCAGACTGAGGTACATTTATTCATCCTGTGATTCTGCTTTATTAACACTTTGTCAATAACTTTTTTGACTCTCTGCAAAATAAATCTCCTAAATTGCACAGCTCTGTGAGAGTTTTCAATTATACATTACAAAATAGCCAAGAGCTCACTGTTGTGTTCCTCTGCTTCCTTACTCCTAATAAATCACGGGATCAGACGTGTCCTTGTGCAGATACTCTGCTGTTTCTGAGGAGGAATGATGTAATAGGGTTACTAAAAAGGGCAATAATATAGATTTTCTTTAGCCATTGTGTCATCAGAAGAGTGTAAATCTGACCAGTTTGAAAAATTCAAATCAATTTATTGTGTATTATGAAAATTTCTTGATATATTTTCTGTGTTGCAGAACATTGTAGATTCCAAGTGCCGTGCTTTGAAAAACAGAGCTGTTACTTGCAAAGAGATTTTCCTAAATCAACTACAAGCATGCCTATAAAAAACTGAAGGTGGCAAAGGACATTATTTCCCCCCAGTTTTGGATCAGACATCTTGTATTTTAAGAAGAGGAGACAGTGGAGAAATGTTTTCCCCAGTGGTGATATCCATAAATTCTCCACAAGTTATGTGATGCTTGAATAAAATTATTGCTCTGTCTGCCCAAAAAACCACCCCATTGCTATCTCAATACACCTTGTATTCCGTGGTCACAGCTCTGTGGAGATTCTGTAGCCTTTAGAAAATGTCAGTTGTGACTCTTCAGCGTGGGCTGGGATAAAACCCGAGCTGAGGGGTGTCTGGCTCTGCAGGTAGGGCTGGGATGGCCTGGAGCACCCTCTGGGGGAAGGAGGCCCTGGGCCACAGGGGCTCTGATGCCCAGGAGGTGCAGCCCCCACGTAGAGCCTCAGTAATTCCAGATGTGGCTGATGGATTGTCCCTGAGATGTTCTGGCTGGTCGTGACAGAGCAGTCGGATCCTGCAGCTCCCCTTCCCCATCAGTGCTGGCTGGATGAGCAGGGCACTGCGTGGATTTTACCTGAAGGGAGCATATTTTGGCAAGATGGTCTGATAAAGGAACTTGAGGTACGTTTAGGAGTGTTTGTGGGGTTTATGGGGTCTGGAAAACTGAGTTCTCCTTTCTTTTTGTGTTTCCTCTGCCCTGACTTTGCAGCTGCTGATTCTCTGTGTGGTTTTCTGAGGCAGTCTGTGGTAGCTGAGCTGAGGGACAAAGGCCAGTTAATTGCTTGGCATCCTCAGAAGGCCAGACTGGAGGAGTCAAAGCCATGGGATGGCTGGAAGTGTCTGTAGCAACAGCTCTTCCAGGCTTTGTAAGATGAGTTGGAAAGCCCAAAAATGGCCATGATTTTTTACATCTCAACCTCCAAATGAACAAAATTATACTGGAAATCAAAGTGCTTGAACCAGTCCAGTGACAGAAGTGTGTGTAGCTTGATCACAAGCACATGTTCTCCTACTATAGCTTCCAGCATCCATTGGATTTCTTTTTCTACCAAGTTGAAGCCTCAGTAGAAAACTCTGACAGGAGACTCGTAACACCTCAATGTGACATTACCCTTTGCTCAAGGCAGAGATGTTATTCCAGATTTAATACAGGAACTTCAAAATACGCAGAGTTGTTTGTTATTTGTAATTTTTCGACAATAAAAATGTAATTTTGTTGTATGGAACGTTCTGGCAATAATTTATAGCCCTACCATTACAACACTGATTTATTACAGTCCAGAGTGAGGCAGTTGACTAAGTTATTCAGCAATAGTTACAACTAATGAGCAAAAGCTTGTATATTTATATATAAATTCCATGGCACTATTTCCAATATTACTTGTCCTGGAGATTCCTAAATTAATATTGATTTTTATTGCCCAGTAACGTGTTGGTTGTTTAGCTGGAATCCCTTTTATGTGGCTCCTCTTTACAGACAGTTGCCCTGTCAAAGTGAGCTGTTTTGAAGGGCCCCGGTGAGTTCTGGAAGTGGATCCAGGCTGGTGTTTGGGCTGGAGGGCACGTTCTCTGCCCCAGGCAGGCTGCCCTGTGTGCAGGCTTTTACACTTTTAGGCATAATACAAGGTTTAAAAATTATCTTCTGGATGGTGCATCAAGTCTTGACCCTGCTGCAGGCAGCTCTGGTGACTTCCCTGTGGAATGTTGGCCAGTGCACGGAGTTAAAGGATCTCCACTGCTCCAGGTACTGCTCTCGGGAGGGAAGGACATTAAAATAGTCTTTCCAGGGCACTTCCGAGTGGAAAATATGGCATTTTGTCAGTTGGTCTTACACGGTCCCCATTCCTGGAGGGAGCTGAAAGCTGTGTGGGTGTGGCCCTGGGGGACACGGGTGAGAGATAGCCTTGGCAGTGCTGGGGGAAGAGTTGGGCTCCATGGTCTTAAAAGTCTTTTCCAACCCAAGTGATTCTGTGGTTCTCCAAAGTACCGAGTTCACCAAGTTCTGCTGCCAGTGAAAATCCTTTCCAAGTGGGGTTTGTGAATCCCAGTGTATGGGGGGGGGTTTATTGCTCGCTGGGAAACTGGAAATTTTGAAGATTAATTGAACTTCACTCGTGGTTTCCCGTCCCGGAACCAAAACAAAGCCAAGAACGCAGTGGTGGTTTGTGCTTGGGAGGGTACCCACTTCACAGTTCCATCTTAACTTTAAATCTGATAGATTTGGGGTTTGTTTCTCCTGTATCCTGTACACTGGAAAAAGTGGGGTAGGGAAAGAAGTTTCAAAGCTGTCTTCCGAAGTGAACTGCTGGGCTCTTTTTGGAAGACCAGCAGAATAGGTTGACTCTCAGAGGTGCTAATTGCTCAGCAGCTTTTATTGGCAAAGTTTGAATTCCTCAACCGTTTCAAGTACAAGGCTTTTCCATTACTCTGATATTTGAAATAATTTTATAAGATGTCTAGTTAGGTACTGAATATTATGAACTGCTCACAATTCAGTTTTCAAGACTTGCAGGTGAAATTTGAATTAAGTGATGAACAAGGATAATTTCGAGGTGGGAGGGGGGAGAAAAACCTAAACCCATCAAATGAGATATTAATTGCAAATTATTCATTCAAATTTAATCAAAAATTATTTTTTATACAGTAAGTAAAAAGTATATTAATCTACTTTTTAAAACTGTCTTATGGAAATTAATACAGAAATATGTTCTCAATGGAAAATTGTAGTGTTTCAAGAATAGTGTATTGAGAAGGTAATGAATACATTATGAAAATGTAATTGCATATTTTAAAAGCATTATCCAACTAATCATAAAATTCCTGTGGCAAACAGTAATTAGGAAAATGTTTAGATTTATTTAAGTACAGAAATTGCGAAATGACAGGAAAGGTCAGAACCTCCTGTAATGGAGAAGATTTGTCTGGGGGGTGCCCCCTTAGGGTTCTATAAATAATTGTTGGAATTCTTACATTTAAAGATGGCAGCTGAAGAATCCATTTTCTTGTGTTTGACACAGCCTGGGAGCTGAACTTGAGAGGTGAGAGAGGGATGAACCGGCAATTTATTTGGGAAAATGTCAGTGCTCAGCCTGCCCAGGAATGAGCTTTGCCCTGCTCAGATTTTAAGATCCTGTTTTCATGTTCAATTACCTTCCCTAAGATGGAGATAATTTTAACCTCCTGATTGCAGTGAAGGGCCTGGCACAGAGTTAATGTTCTCCTGGCACCCAACCAGTGCTCTCATGGAGCTTTCAGTGCTCCAAAACCTCCCGTGAAACTGCGCTGGAATTTGGGCAAATTATGTGTGATTTTCTGCCCTAATGGTTTAATTGCCTGTTGGTGGGTGGTGTGATCGGCAGGTAAATAACCTCTAATTTTTGCTTAAATAGCTATTTTTAAAACAACTTATGTGTGTATTTCACTCACTTCTGCAGGTTTATATACATGTGCTTCCTAAAACAGTTGTGTGTCCCTCCCTCACCCCATAATGCAGGAGTGGAAATGAGGTATTTTCACCTTCAGGGTCAGACCATTTGATGGAAGAGGAGGAAAAATAAAAGGAGGAAAAAATGCAGGGGGAGTGGAACCCCAAAGAATACTGAATATTGTGGGGTGGTTTTTTTGGTTTTTTTTTTTTTTTTTTTTTTTTGTGAACCTTGGCTTTTTTTTCGCAAGTGGATCAGAAGATTAAATTCAGGAGTATCTACACTGCACACAGAATTGGGATTTTGTGCAGATCATGTACAATTTGGCCCCAGGACCAAGCTCCAGATGCAGTTCAAAGCTGTCAGAAGCACCAAGAACTGGTTGGGATCATATTCACTTGCAGCTTATCTGCAGGCTTTGATATTGCTCAAAAGAATGTATTTTTTAGCACTTCTGGAACGGAGACACTAATTTAATTTCCTCTTAAAGAACTGGAGCTGATGTTCACCAAAACTGCTCAGCGAATTGCATTAATATCTGGTAATTAGGATTGATTAGAGGATTTGTTTCTAATCCACTCTGTCTCTCTAATCACAACACTCGTGTATAATCAGCCTCATCAGCTGACATTGAGGTGATACTGCTGAAAGACAAAACCCTGGGATGGTTGTTGCTAACAGGTTGGGATTTCCTGGGGACAGATTAAAACACCAGTTTTTGCTATGACAACTCACAGTCTTAAGAAGATTTAAGAGAGCATTTGCCCCACTGCAGCTGTATTAACAGTGATATTAGAAAGCATTTTTGCCCCCAAGTTACAAGGCACTGGAGGGTCTTTAAGGTCCCTTCCAACCCAGCCCATTCTCAGGCTGTATCTACACTGGGCCTTGCTAATTGCTAATCCCCCAGCATTAAAGGAAGTCTGTTGCAAGGCTGAGTTTTCCCACGTAGCATCCCGTCAGATTTCCCTTTGAATTTCAGCCTAGAACTGGATATCTGTGTTCCTAAAGTCAGTTATTTGGCTCTGCACCTCCTGAAGCTCAGCAGCGTGCGCTCAGTGCTCTCATCTGAGAAATGCCTTGGCATTGTGGAATAGGCAAGTTAGGGGAAAAAGTCCTTTGATCAGATGCCTTTGTTGCTGAGAAGAGAGAGCAGAGGAAATGCAGAGGAAATTTTTTTTTCCTAAAAGTTTGCTATCTTTCAAGATAAATTTAAATAATTCATGGAAATTTACTGTGTATTTCTAATTAAATCTAATCTTTCATCACATGTGATCTACCTCGGAACTGCTTCTTTATAAGATATTTTTATATGCATATTTTTGGCCTGTAATTAATGTGGATTTTAAAAATATTCAAGTTAACGTTCTCTGGGTACAGCTTAAAAAAATAGGTAGTTTTTCTCCACGCTGATTTAGTGCTCTGAATCAAAAGAAGCATTCCTTGGTTAAAGGTTAATGCCTTTAAAGCTGCTCCTGTGAACCTCTGGGATACCACTGGAGTCCTCAAAGGATCTATTTCTGTATTCGCCTCTTGTGACATTATTTTGCTAAAACTAGGCTGAGTTAATAACCTCCCTAAAGCAACCTAATTTGCTGAGCAGTACATCTTGACACATTTTTATTAGTAAAAGCAGCACTCCAGGCTTATTTGTTTGCAGATTGTTGTCCTATTTCAAATGCCAGTTGTGAGCTCTGTCGTCACTTGAACGGAGCTGTTTTCTGCTGCTCTTTGAATCTGTAATTCTGGAGTTAAGGCCGTGGTTGGAGCTGGGGAGGATGCACGAGGAAAGGGCTGGCACTGGTGTGCAATGCAAGAGCAAGCCAAGGTTTACAGAGCCCAAAGCCCCAGTGCTGGGGATAGTCAGGAGGATGTCTCAAGATGTTTCCTGACTGAAAGCACCACCTTCTTAAAAATACATCACCTGGCCGTGACCAAATCCTCCGCTTCCCTGGCTCCTCGTTCTCTGCTCAGCTTTATGGGAATGCTGAAGACAAAAGGGAATTTTAATCCCTACTGTGTGTTGGGCTGGGAGTTCTCATCCCTCCCTGCATATTGTTATTCAAATGCAGGCTGAGTTTATACAGGTCTGTAATTCTGAGGTGGTCCCACGGGCTGTGCTGCTGCTGCCCCTTGCCGAAGGAGGTGGAGACGGTGGGGGCCGGGCTCTGCTCCCAGGTAAAAAGCGATGGGACAAGAGGAAACAGCCTCAACCTGCACCAAAAAATGCTTTGTGGAAAGGATTATCAGACGCTGGCACAGCTGCCCAGGGCAGGGGTGGAGTCCCCACCATCCCTGGAGGGATTTAAAAGCCGTGTGGATGGGGCCCTTGGGGACGTGGGTGTGTTGGTGGCCTTGGCACTGCTGGGGAGTGGTTGGACTCGGTGATCTCAGAGGGCTTTTCCGGCCTCAGTAGTTGTGATTCCAAGACTCTGGGTTTTGATGTTGCTGGTTTTACTGCTAGAAACAGCCCAGGAGTCCAGCTTAAATC
The DNA here is from genome assembly GCA_013396775.1 of Cephalopterus ornatus. Taxonomy (NCBI): domain Eukaryota; kingdom Metazoa; phylum Chordata; class Aves; order Passeriformes; family Cotingidae; genus Cephalopterus; species Cephalopterus ornatus. The sequence continues at coordinate 16,957 of VZRE01009904.1, forward strand.
CTTAAGGTTGCTTAACTTCTGCTAAATTCTGCTAAACCCATTTCATGCATTTATTTATAGCTTGGTCTTCCTGGTAGCACAGGATGAGCTCCAGTACATTAGTTGGGTCTTTTTTATCCTTATAGAAATAATGTTCACTCAGTCAAAGAAAGGAGGATCCCGTTGGATAGAATTTGCATCTCAAATCAAAGAGCAAATGATGAATCCTGCCCTTGAACCCACAGGGAGAGGTGCTCCATGGCCACTGATGTCCATAGGCAAATCTCCATGGCCATGGGCTCCAGCCACCTTCAGAATGGACTTGAAAAGAAAACTTAAAATATCACAGTGCTGCTTCTTGTTACTTTAATTGGGGGATATTTTAGCTGTGGGAGCCTAATAGTTGCAAATGAAGCTGCTGGTGAGACTTCTGGGGTGTTTTACATATGCAGATACACGTTATATGTGCCATTTTTTTCCTGATTTTGCGTATTTTAACTATTAAAATACAATATTAATATCTGATGTGACACAAACTTCATCACTTGCAAATGTTGGTTTCATTCCTTTGCTTGTTTATTTCTTTATTTTTGAATTCCCAAAGGTTAAGAAAACCAACCAGGGAAGAGCTTAAAACAGAAGCTCCAAGTGTACTGTCTGGGGCCATAAGACTGAATTTTGCTGGGGTTCCACCACCTGTAATTCTCAGGGGTTGGGTGATTTTTGTTTTTAATTATATTAATTGGTTTTTTTAATATATAGCAGCATTTTCTTTCATGTCAATGAGCAGCCACAAGTGCAAAAAGACAGACTTGCATTTAGAAGCTAAGTTATAAATTCATCTCAGCAGAAAATCACTGTTTTGTTGTTCTTGGTTTGGATCTTTATGAGTTTATTTTGAACTGTTGTAAAACTGAAAGGAAATTCCCTGGGAATTGTGGTACAACTTCAGGCTGAACTTTCCTCCTGCCCCAAACTGGGACCCTCAGGTAATTTCTAGAGACAATGAGCTTTTCAAAAGCATTTGGAAGATGAGATGAAGTTCCTGCTGGTGTTCCTTTTCCATGTGCTTCTGTTGTAGCCCTCAGGGAATGGGGATCCCGGGCAGGATGTGGAGTGAAGACACCTCACCTCTCTTGAGGGACTGGGGACACAGTTTGCTGCACTCAGAGAGGGCAAAAGGAGCAAAATCTCTTCCTATTTATCCTTTTCCATTGCTGTCCCTGTGTAGGAAGAGATTTCTCCACTTTTCTCCTTCTGTAGCAATAATTTCCTGTAGTGTACAAACCCCACTTACGTTTAATTCCGGATGTCTGGATGCAGGAGCCTTTGGTTTCCTGGATAGAATTCCATCAATGTGCGTTTTCCAGTGTGAGACTGATGCCACTGAACAACAATAATGTGGTTTCATGGGCAGCAGTAGAACAATGAGATTGTTCTATTAAGTTTATTCAAGCGTAATAACTCCTGCTAATAAATTAGAAAAGGAAAGAGAAAAGGCTCCTGTGTAGGATGTGTAGTAGAAGCAACTCCAGCCATGTCAGGGGCTTCTTACAGTCTGCAAACTGGGTTTTTCCAGGATAAACTTTTGAGTTAAACTGTTGAAGGCAGGGCTAAAAATTACAAAGATTCAGAACATCATCATGTATTTTTGTTAACAGATGGGTGGAAACCTCCCTTAGGACTGTGGTAGCCGCCTGCCACTCCCAGGATGGCATCCCATGATATCCTTGGGGGACCTCTGTGTCCACCCATTATTCAATTTATCCACTATTCCCTGGCTAAGGAAACATTTCCAACTGGAGCCTTCAAACAGCATAGTTAAAGCCTGAGATGGTTTGTACTCTTTATAGATTGGGCAGGTTCACCCTTGAAGGTTTTCTGTGACTCATCAAGTGTTATCTTGGTTTGTATCATTGGGATCTCAGTGGCCAGGTTACCTGTGTTGTGTGGCTGGACCCTTTGATGGGCTTCTGATAAGACAACCTGAGATAACAGCTACTGGGATAGATTTCCTTTGTCTGATTATACTTTCAGAGGTACATGAATTAACAGAGGACAGATTTTGCTTCAGCAAACTACAAAAATGTTAGGAAGAAATTACCTTGGTATTTCCAGGATAGCAAAAGGCAGGGGAAGCTCCAGGAGATATACCCATCCTCCCCCCAGTCTGGGTGACCGGGGTGCTCAGTGCTTCATGGAAAAGATTTTAATCTGGCTGTTAACACAAAGCAGCCACCTCCAAAGAGAACAATTGCTGGATTTGGGAGTTGTATTTTTTTCCTTATTTCCTGCTATCTGTGCTTGATTGGGAAAAGTGCCTGGAAGAAACAGAGCTTCATAACTTAAATTGGATGGCTCATCCTTTAGCAAAGAATGTGCTCTGCGCTCCCCAGGGTATTAAACAAATAAATATAAAAGGATTAACACCAGCTTGTGTGGCTACCAAGAAGTTTAAAGCATTACTTAAAGCAGTAAAAAGGATGTGAAGATTCAGTGCTGCTGTGCAGGGCACTAAATAACAGCAAATTAACTCATAAAACATGTCAGAACTTGGTACTTCAGCCACTCCATGGAGTGGAGCTGCCCCTGTAGCCAGGCCTTGGGCTGTGCCAGGGATGAGGCTCGTGGGCACCCTGGGAGGAGTGCTCAGAGGGGTGAAGTGTTTGGAAGACTATTACGTAAGCCAGAGATGGAGTAACTTTAAAGTAAATGTGTCTTTTTTTCTTATTTTTATTTTTTTAATGACCTTACTATAAGTGCAAGTGTCTGTTCTTCATGAGAAAGGTTATTAAATCGGGACTGGGAGAAGGAGAGAACAGAAAAGCACTCTTGCTGATGTCTACTTGAGGTTTGCTCTATAAATCTGACTCATTGCGAGGTTGTTAAACACCAAAGTGGTGTTTACTGTGGCTACTCCTGTGAAAGCTGATTAAGATGTTTGGAGATTTTCACTGTAGTGCAGTTTCTCTAAAATACTTTCAGAATTTGGGGAGCATCCTGGCAAAGTGAGCACTCTTCCCCTCTGCTCCCTGGCTTGGTGGTGGCTGTAGTAACCACAGCAAGTGTTTTATTGCCACATTTATGGGGGTATTGTCACAGTGTTTTTAGTGACTCTTTGTGTGGGAGAGTAGGAGAAGGGATGCTGTTGTTTTTATCTTCTGTTACTCACAATGATCCATCTCCTTTTCCTCCACTGCCTCTGCTGAGGGTTCTTTGCTGAGCTGTGGCTTCCAACCCCTGACTTGGGAGCCTCTGCTGCTCAGGTTCCTCCTACCCCTCCTCTTATGGTCTTTCCTTCCTCCTAGGATGTGGAGTGGAATATTTAGTTTGTCCAGAGAGGCTGTGGCTGCCCCGTCCCTGGAAGTGTCCAAGGCCAGGTTGGAGCAACCTGGGCTAGTGGAAGGTGTCCCTGCCCATGGCAGGGGGTGGCACTGGATGGGTTTTAGATTCCTTTCCAACCCAAACCGTTCTATGATTCTGTGGTTTGTTTTTTTTCCAGTCTGGCCTCAAGGCTGAGAAACATCTTTATTTCTGTTTCTGAGTGATTTTAGCCATTGGAAGAAGTGTTTGTGCAGCTCCAGCTGCACCTACAAGCAGCTTGACCTGTCCTTGGCAGTGGAGAGTTGGCAGAGTAGCTCCTGTATTGGACATGGCCATGTCAGGCAGCCTGACCTCTGCACGGAGTGCTCAATGCTCATGTTTCACAGTTATTCACCAAATCCTGGGTGGGGGGGAAGTGTGTGAATTACTTGGATGTAATTCAAAATTGTGGGTGAGTACCCTTGATCTCCATCTCGGTGTGCCAGCCTGGGTGCCCTGCTCTGCAGGATGAAATAACAGGGAAGGGTGTTTGTGCTCCAGATAAGAGAAGCTGATTCATCAGAGTAATAAGATTATTAATTACACACCAACTGGAGGTTATTTTGTTCAGTCAACTGTGGCCACTTGTATGAACTCATTCCCTTGCCTGTAGATGTAAACACTCTCCTGTTGTTAAATAATCCTGAAATATTTTTTGTGATGATAAATTTTTTTTAAGGCCAAAGGAAAACTTCACACAACTTTGAGTTCATGACTTTGAATGAGCTGAACGTACTTGTAGTTGAGTGGAGAAGCTGTGAAAAATCTCTGTTGCGTTTCAAGATGGTTCATTTGTTGTTGGAGTACAGAGGAGATGGTCTGGGTGACCTCCTTGGAGACCTCTCATGTATGGGGACAATATGCAAATATGTCCCAGGACATCATAACTCTGAGAGGCCTAAAGATCAAGGCAGTCAAGCCTACACAGGAGTCTTGAGTTTGCTCAAGGCTTTGTGGCTTCCTTTTTAAAATTCTGGAGCATCACTGTTTTTCTCCATGGGATGTCAGATCTTATTAATGTTGTATCTGAGCATCTTATTAAGAAAGTAATTCACTAATGTCTTTATGGCACCACAGCTATCCTTAAAATACCCTGGCAAGGCACTGGGAAAGTTAACCTTGTTTTCAGCTGGAAAGCTGAGGGATGGAATATAAAGGACAGATGAGAAAAGGATTTTTGGTGCCATTTGTGCCTCTGTGCCCAAAGCTGGGATTATAAAAATCCCACTCGGTCGTGAGTTCCTTCAACCTCTGAGGTCCTTGTGTATCTCAAGCTCTTCTTCTCCCTGGTTCAGGGAGGCCTTGGTCAGCTCAGTCTGGACACTGGGCAGGGGGGCAGAGATATCCCAGGGCTGGGTGAGCACAAAGCTCTTCTCCTGAGCCATCCCCCAGCTCTGAGATGCTCCTTGCTCTGGCCTGCCTTGCCCAGCTCCCTGCAGAGGACCAGGCCTGCAGGTCCCTGCTCAGGAAGGAGGGCTGCTGCTTTCCCTCAGTCCCACAGGCAATTATCTCCTGGATATGGATGTGCTTCCAGCCTCGATCAGTTCAATTCCCCTGGTTTGAAACGGAACGAAGAGAAGGATAAATTATTTGAAAATTGAAGACGTTTATCTATGACATTTAATTAGTGTAAAGGGACTTCTCCTGATCCATGAAATTCCCAGTGCAGCATAAGCATATCTCCCCCTCATCAATGAGAAGCTGATCCATCAGCTCATAGACTCCTTTCTATTACCAGAAGTTTATCCTCAGATCTAGCAAAGGCCATTCATAAATTCATTTTGGAGGTGTGTTGTTTGGAGCTGGTATTATACAGTATAATTCCAGGCTCAAAATCAGGCTGTGATAACTGTTCCCTATCTGACAGACCCAGCTTTCAATCACCCTTTATCACTGTTTTGGATGTCAGTGAACCAACAGGTTTTTCTCAGAAACAATACAGATAAGCAAAGGTGGCTGAGGGGGTGTGAGGAGTAATTTTGAGCCTGGGAGAGGTTTTCATTTTAGTATCCTTTGTATGGAAAAGCACATAAACCCCTTATATTTAGAAATTACTTAGAAAATCATCTCATTGAATAATTCCATCCTTTAGTTGTTCACTCTGCAGCAGGAATAAAGGAATCGCTGCTGTGTCACTCACACAGGGCCTTGTGTCAGAGACCCGCTGCAAGAGCTGGGGAAGGCAACATCTCCCTTTTCCATTCTGGAGAAGGGGATGCTCGTTCAGCCAAGCAAAACGTGGGTCTCCAAGGAAAAGCAGAGAAGGATTTTATTAACCTAGACTGACCCACGTGGGCTGTACTTGGTGATCAATAACCTGGAGTGACCCTCCTGTCACAGCTGCTGAATTGCGACTGCTACTATTTTTGCTTTCCATTTCCTCCACCTCTGTGGAAGCTCGTGGGTGCTGAAGTTGGCAAAGCAGATATAACCTCCCTTATTTTGCTTTGTTAGAAAAGCCATTTTGAAATGAAACTAAATCTTTTCTTTAAATAGACATGAAACAATTTCTTGGGCTTTTTTTTTTTTTTTTTTTTTTTAAATCTTGAATTAGAGTTCGAAATAACGCAGAATTTTTGTCGTTCTAAAATAATTCTGTGGGTAGGTTGCACCCTGTGATTTCACTATAAATTTTAATCCTTTGTGACATGGGTGTTTCAGATAAGCTGAAACTCTGTCCTGAGGTTCTACTCATCACTTCTAAGGCTCTTCAATTTTGAGGTGGTTAGGGCTGTTTTGGTTTATGGGGATCGTTTTTGGTTTCTGGGGTTGTGGTTTTCTGGTGTTTCTATGGTTTTAGGTGATTTTGGTTTGGGATAAATGATTTTTTGAGGTTTTTAAGATACACATTTCTGAAATGCTGCTGCTCTCTCAGGCTGTTGTCTCACCTGGGACATAGCAGGGGCCACCAGCACTGTTTTCTCTCTTCTGTGGGGGGAAAAAATGGTACCTCCAAAATCTGATATGGCATTTAACCAAACCCATCGGCATTTGTGATGGATTTTGTCAGCCCTTGCTCTGTGTCCTTGTGGAAACCTCTCTGTGCCTTCCAGGTGTGGTTACCCAGGGATGTGATCTGGGTTTTTAGTGCTGGGCAGCTTTGTTTTGTGCCTCAGCTTTTGTTTTGTGAAGGATCGTTTTACAGGAAGAAGAAACTTCCCTGGGTTTGTTCCAGTTCCTGCTGTATTTAAATGTGGTCCTGTGAGACCCTCGTGTTGTACTTGGATTCCAAACAACCACGCAGAAAATAGTCTGTGCTGCTGAAAAGTGAACCCAAACACTATTTGCTATTTGTTTATTGGAGTCTGAGGACTAGTTTAGCTCCAGCTACAGTATCTTAGAATTACAGTGTGGAAGGATTGCCTTTCTAGAGAGGAAGTTAAAAATACAGCGATTGGAAATGTATGAATCCATTGGGAAAAGAAGCCCTGAAATTTCTCTAACAGACCACAGAAATCCCCATTCACGTGTCAGAAAATGAGGCAAAAGGACATCACCATCCAAGGCTTAATGATGGGAGCTGTCAGGACTCGAGCCCCAGGCTCCACCAGGAATCTCCATTCAAGCCTGGTTTTCAAATAAACAGTGGGAAAAAAACCAAACTTGAGCAATCTACATTTGATTGTCAAATACTCCAGCATTTCTGGGTCACTAAAACTTCTTTAATGAGAAATTAAGAGTGAAGCAGACCATGGAAGTGAGAAAAATGTGATTTATGCCTCAGGAGGGGTGAGTCAATAGTCCCCGGCTGAACTCAGGGTTGAAATATGAAAGCATCACATTGGAGTCCATCACTGTGGACCTGGGGTTGTTCTTGAGAAAGGGACCTGCCAATACACTGCCCAGGCCTTGGAATTTATTAATAGGAAAGGGAAAAATTATAAATCACATCTTGTGGAGAATGAAAGCAAGAATTGGTTTCAGAGCCTGAATCAGAGCAGCGTTTCCAGGCACCTGTTTGAAAGACAAGGTGGTTTTGTGGCGACCGTGTATTTGCACAGACTCACATCAAAGTGCATTTCAGGGGAAATTTAACTTCTGTATAATTTAAACAGGCAGCTTTCCTTGGACTTAAATAGGAATTGAATATTGCCACAGGCACTTCTATATTCATACATGATTTAAGAATTATTAAGATGGATTACCACCCTTGCAAATGCTCATAATAGAGAGTCACGAGAGTAATCGTCTGCTGCACACAGAGCTCTGTAATTGATTTCTAATTATTGATCAGAGCAGAATTCCTTTTATACGGTGGCAACAAATGTTAGAGGATAATTTAAATTTAGAGGATATTTATATATAATTATTACCCAAACCAGGTGCTACGATGTGTGTACAAATATAATCAGTTTCCAACCCTTTGTGCTTTACAGAAAGTAGAATATTTTTGAAGTGCTTCAGTGTGGTCTTCTCTTGATCAGAACCAGCAGCTTTTGCTTTAACCAGCATTTCAGAAAAATCCAGGGAAACCCCAGCAAAACACAGATGAGCTTCAGCAGGACTTTAACAGGTCCTGGCCGTTGGTCCTGACCGGTCGTTTCATTCTGTGCTTGACCTGCAGAACCTCTCGATGCTTTACTGTGGTTGATGATAATACCTCCAATTACACTGCTTCTCATATTGGATGAGTTCCTGGGGTAGCTGTTGTATATTCACGTGCCCTGATGGTTGGAATGTTGACGATGAGAAAGGTACTTTGGTTTGGTTTTTAAGCTCGGTACAGGACTTTAAGCCCCAGTAGGGCAGGACTTCTCATCACATCGTTCCTTAGGTTGTGTTATCTTTCTGGGCATCAACCTCTGGTGTGGGCAGAGCCAGTTCCCTCTTCTTTCTTTCCCCCATTGTCAGGGAGAGCTGATAGAGCAAACAATGATCCTGTGACTTGTTGCCCCGATTTCCTGCTCACCATCTGGAAAAAAATATTGGCTTGCTGTAGAAAAGCTCGTGATCCTGAGAAACTGCCGAAATGTTTGCTCCTTTCCATGCAGAAGGACAAGGCTGGATGGGAGGGGAAGAGGAAAAGGAGAAATTCCCACCGCCCTGCCGAGTGGGAACTGAAACGAGCTGACTGAGGTGGAGAGAAGGGAAAGCAGTGGGCATCTTGGAGATGCTGCAGCTCAGAACTGAGGGAAGGAAGAAAAGTCGGTGTCGAGTGTTGGAGTGGCAGGAGCCCATATGGAAATGGGAGGTGGGGGGGGCCGGGGGCATCCCCGCGGGGGCTTCGCCACCTCCCACGTCCCTCTGCCGCTTTCTTTCCAAACTGGACCCGGGGGAGGACTTTTCCTGCAGCATTCCTGCAGCGGTCCTTCCAGCTGGCCGGGGGAGGTGTGGAGCTGCACCGCCATCTGCTAAGGAGGTGGGAGAGAACAGAGAGGGCTTTCTCCCTCTTCTATTTCAAGAAAGGGAAAAAAGGAATCCGTGTGTTTCTGTGTCAGAGTTTGCAGCTTTCAGTAATCACAGCAAAACCCCGTAGAACAGCTGAAGAAATCTTCATGTAATGGGAAATAATTATTATAGTCAATTCTTTTTGAGGTTATTGTAACAGCATTTTCTTCTTTCCCAGAGCAATGCTCTATTACAGCCAAAATGGATAAAGAGATAACAGTCAATTCTGGGCTTCAATACTAAAATAAAATAATTATTATTACTACTTTAAATTGGAATCGTGGGGCCACAACATAAAGCAAATGGGAAGCAATCAGTCAGCGCTTCCAGGCTGTTCACAGGCAACAAGTACTGCAGTTAAGAGGTTCATCCTGCCAGTGTCTGAAGGGACCTACAAGGAAGCCAGAGAGGGGCCCTTCTTTGGGAACTGCAGGGACAGGGCAAGAGGGATGGCTTCAAACTGACAGAGGAGAGATTAAATTAGGTATTGGCAAGGAATCCTTCCCTGTGAGGGTCAGGAGGCCCTGGCACAGGTTTCCCAGAGAAGCTGTGGCTGCCCCATCCCTGGAAGTGTCCAAGGCCAGGTTGGACGGGGCTTGGAGCAACCTGGGCTGGTGGAAGGTGTCCCTGCCCATGGCAGGGGGTGGAATGAGATGAGCTTTAAGGTCCCTTCCAGCCCAAACACATTTGCAGGAGGTATTTCCTTCCATGGCTAACAGAGCCATATTTAAGAATATATTCCATTAGCAGATAATTAGCACACTGTTTATCTGCCCCTAACTGATCTCTGAAAATCAGGTTCCCGAGTCTACTCCAACCTTCATTTAAACTATTTGGGTTTTATCTCTATGCATGTTTTTGTGTAGATGTTGCTATTACAGCAAAAATTAGTTCCAGCTCAGTGAAATTGGTAATATTTGAAATTATTTTTCATGGGTTTATCGAGTTTTGGTTCAGCAAAACTTTTCTGTAAGTTGAATAAAACCAACAGAGGTTTTGCTCAAGCGCAGGCTGTGATAATAAGGTTAATGCACTTTATTATTTATTTTCTCAGTCCAAGCATCATCTTTGAGTACAGATATAATAGAAGGATATGCTTTTCCTGAAAGAACACGTACAATGCTGCGTTGTTATGTTCTCGTTTCGGGGTGACTATTTCCCTGAAATGCATCGCTTGGTGATGCTGATCTCCCCTGGCTCAGTCCTGCTTGCAATGGGCTCTGGTTTCCAACGCAGCCTTGGGGCTGGAGGTCAGCCCTCTGGGAAGCAGCAGAATGGACTAAATGGCATCGTTATTTCAAGCTCCTGCACCTCGGAAGGACGGCAGCAGCTGGGTCCTCAGGCTTCCTCAGCTTCCTGGCACATCACGGACGGGAGTACTGTGGGTGACTTCGATGGGGACATCGTGTAGCCTCATAGACCTCTGCAGCGTGAGTCGCTGGAGCTCCGCAGGTGTCTGCAGCCCTCGGGGAGCGCAGGCTCCTGTCCGGCGGCTGGCAGAGGCCGCAGCCCGAGCGGGGAGCGGCCGGGGCCGTGTCAGCATCGGTCACTGCGCGGAGCAGCCTCGAGGAGCCTCACGGCAGCCAAGTGCTCCACAGACCCTGCTTCAGGAGAGGATTATCCGGCCAGAAGTTTCTCGGTACACGAAGAGGGAAGATACTGAAGGCTGTGGTCGCTGTGCAGTACCGGAGTCTCGGCACTGAAATGATGCTCTGCTGGTCACGCTCGTTTTGGGGGCACGGTGCAGAGTGAGCACCTGGCTCTGCGGATGCACAGAGCCACAGGATGTGCTGGCTTGAAGGACCCACAGAAGCATTGAGTCCAACTGTCCTGCACAGGAGCATCCCCAAGAGTCACACCCTGTGCCTCAGAGACTTGCTCGGGCTTGTGCAGGTAGGTGCTGCCTCTGCTGTGCAGGGTGCTGGTTATGGAGCGTGGGGCTCCAGCCAGCAGGAATTAGCTCCAGGCAGCTCCTTTCCCTTGGAAAGCTGAGATGACTCTCAGTTAGGCTCCTGTGATAAATCGTGGCCGAGAGCTGCAGAGCGCCCGTGGTTGAACCTCCTTTTCTAACCAGGATACAACCTGGGTTTGCTCCCAGGCCTGAAGTCTGGTTTAGCATTGTTGATGGGTTGGGATCAATGATGATGTGCTGGAACTGGCTTGCCTGGGGATGCTGCAATCCTGTTAGGATGCTGAGGATACTCCTAGAAGGTGTTTGGGAGGTGCTTCAGAGCAGACATTGGCTGGGACAGTGGAGGGGTAGGACTGTTCTCATTATTGCTTCCTACTCGTTTTCAGACAGGATGCTCTGAGGACAGGGAGCTCTGCAGTTCTGTGATGCAGAACTTCAGTTTGGGCCCATTTTTGCGAGGAAACCACATGGTGCCATGATGAATCTGGAAATGACACAGATCACAGAGTAAGCACTGCTGAAAAGTAAAGTAATACCTAGAAACTCTTCTGTGTAAACGCCTACAGTGTGAGCTGGGCTTTTACAGGTATTAATCTCTCCAATTCCCACCCTGCTGCTGTGTGTGAACCGTGCAAATGCCCAGTCCTTGGTAAAAGCTCCAGCCGTGACCCAGGATCCGCACCTGGAGGGCAGTTTGTTGGAACTGATTAATTTTCCCTGTATAACTGGCTTTGCGAGGAGCAGAGGAGCTTTCCAAACTCAGATACGGTGCAGCCACTTTCATATCCACCCTAATACTGTTTCCTCCAGTAGGAGTGGAGATTTAAGTTAAATCAGAAAGGCTCAGATATGCTTATACTTTCCATTTCTTCCCTCCTCCCTCTCTTCCCCTTCCCTGTAACTGCTGACATTAGTTGAAACAGCAAGTAATACTTTTTTCACAGACCTGGTGTGCAGATGACATGGGATTTATAAACCTGAAGAGGCCTTGCTTGCCTTCTCAGGCTTGCAATCTCTGAAGAATTGCACCTCAGCTGCAAAATGTCACTGTAAGAGCAATGTGTTGTATTCTCTGGGGAGCAGAGGAGGGTGCAGGGACTGGACAGCACTCAGTGGTGTCTGGTCCTCTGCCTGGCCCTGGGAGGGGATGAGATGCCATGTGGGGCAGCAGCACTGCCCAAGGCAACGTCCCTCAAGCTTTAGAGTTTATGGTCCAATTTAGTCAGCAAAGGATATTTTTGTGTCTTGTCTTAGAGAAGGTCCTGGACTGGGAATCACTTTCATGCTCTGTTTATTCCCAGTGAGAAGGTCGCTTTGCATTTCAAGAAATTTCAGCCTTGAGGGATCATCCCAAGTGTATCACCTGCCCTTACCCTCCCAGCCCCTTCCCTGCCGTGCTGGGGACACGACTGTGGCCTCATCTCTGCCTGCTCAGTGTGCATGGACCGTGGCTTCCCTGCTGCTCCATGAAACTCAGCTGTCTGGGGATGAGCCCTTCTGGCTGTGCCTCTGAGCTGGGAACAGGACCTGTCCTGCGCAGGGGTACAGGGACCGGAGTGTCATCTGCCCGTCTGTGAGTGACCCTTCCCACATCACCCACCACCTCGACTCCCACAGACAATTCTGGTGTAGTGCAGGAAAAGTCTAAAGGCAAAACCTGTTGTTAATGGTGCAGCAGTGGGGAGGCACTGCAGGGATTTTCGTTATTATTACTAATTTCCAATATTAGTGAAGAATAAAATAAGTCCCCACTGTTCATTGAACGTTCCTCTTCACCATCACCCTGCAAGGACAGAGCTGGTGCTGGCAACTAATCTCCTTGTAGGCTTTTGTGAAAAATGGAGGATTATCCCCTTCATTTCACCCAGTCAGCTTGTTTCTAGCTCATTTTGCTTTGCTATTTCTCTAAAGAATGCCAAATGTGGTCCATGACTCCATCCCTTCCTGGCTGACACATTGATCCTTCCTCAGGAGGCTCCGTATTCTGTTCCTTAGTGGTTCAATATTATAATCTAACCTCAGGATAATTATTTCATTTCAAATACTAAGACTTTCTCATGCTACACGTTTAAAATATGCTTCCCTTGCTGTGGTGCTGCCTTCCCTCAGCAGCCCAGTGGAAGCAGGAGTGGATCAGGAACACTTCCAGCATGAAGCAGCATGTTTTAATGGAATCAATATTTTTTAGGGGGGAACATAATAGTGGTGTATCTTGCTGCATCTGGACTTTTCAGTTGAATTCTTTTTCTTAAATGCTCTCAGAGGAAGAGGAGAGAAGCTTTGTGTGATGGAATTGGTACTAGGGAGGGGTACTGGCCAAATTCAAGAGGCTGTGTGTCCCAGAGCAGGCACACCCCACTATGGGCTGTGCTATAACAAGTGTGAAGGAGCTCTTGGCAATCCCTGCCTTAGGACCAGAGCTCTGTGCCGTGATATGGCTGAGAATGACGTGGTTTTGGTAAAACTCCACCAGATTTGGCAAACACTTTGCCATTTGATAGTCTACCATGCAGCCAATAAGCCCCCAATCATGTGCAACCAAACAAGACAAAGTAAAGGCTTTGAAAGAAAATGTGCTGTAGGATTTGCATTCCCCATTACTTTCAGTCTCAATTTAAGTTGTTGGATTTATGCACTTGTTTTGGAATTTCAGCTGAATCAAACAAGTGGTTTGGTTGTGGTTCTTTTTTTTTTTTCTTCCTTATTTTCCCCCAGTGAGAACTAGAAACTGTGCTGAGTTCATGTTGTCTTCTCTTGCTGGGCGATGTCTGTCTGGGATTATCTGTTTACAATGATGGACTTCACCTTTGAGGAGGACAATCACTGACCTTCAAACCTGTAGCAAAAGGAAATAAACAGAACTAGGGAGAAGTTGCTGGGGCTGTTTCCTCCTCCACAACCCCAGCAGCACCATGGCCATCTCTCCTGTGGTGGTACCTCAGCAGCTCTTCTCCTGCTACTCCCTAAAACACAGCGCTTCTGTGATGTGCTGGTAAAATCAAAACAAAGTGAAGATGGAACCTGCCTTAGACCCAGAGTTGCTGTGAACTCTTCTGATCTTCTCTCTTTTCTTCCTTCCCTTTGTGCTTGGGGGTTGTTGATAATTTTTGTGCCTTTCTTCACCTTCATAAATGCTGATGATGCCTCAGGTCGATACTTCTGCGTTGTTATTTAATCCCAAGTTCCTCCTTTCCATAAGCAATTCACTGGCACGTGATGATTTGCTTTTCCTGGCACCCCACTTACTTTTCACTTTCCCTATCAGTTGATTTACTGCCTCCAGACAGAAGATGAATAGTTTGCACTTTGTACTCTTAAATCAAAATGGAATGGAAAAGACTGGTTTAATCATATTTTATTCCAACCCCACTTATCTGTATCACCTATTGCTTCGCCCTGTCAGGAGTGATATGTCTGCAATATCCTCTCTTTGCTGTTTGCTCACCACAGGACCAAGGTTTTGCTTATTCATGACTCCAGCACTGTTTTATTACAAAGCTGTGTGAGAGCCTCTGAGCAGTCCCAGGCTGATCTCGATGGCTTAAACAGTGAGACTGAGTTTAGTTGGGAAAATCAACTCAATAATGGTTTATATTGCTATTTAAACCCTGTTTTGAATACGACTCTTAAGCTAGGTCTCAGTTCATCGTGGCATTTATATATAGGCTTCACATTAAACTTATTTCAAGCTTTCCAGCTACATCTATATTTGACCTGGAGTAGTAAAGCCCACTGTACCTGAAGAAGTAAGTTCCAATAAGCATTGGGCTAATGGTCAGTTTACTCTGACCTGATATAACTTATCAAATCTGGGCCTAAATGCATGAAGTGGTTTTTGATTTCTGGTTTGACTTTTATTCACACTTAGAAGTTGAAAATTAGAGCAACTTAGTTAAAATATTTTAGCTTTATATATATTTATATAAACATATAGACTCAATGTGTCTATTTATATAAATATATAGACTCAGTGTGTCTATATATTGTCTATACACATACTGATACAGGGGAAAGGAGCAGCTGAGACTGCTTCTGTTGAGGAGAAACTGAGTCTACACTGACTATAGACTGTGTTTTATGTATATATCACCTGCATATATATTTCATGACCCTTTTTTTGGTGGTGTAGTATTTTTATCTTAGATTTAAAAATGCTTGGACTAGTTTTTCAATGGATTTTTGAATTTCATGGTTCAAGTTTCATGGATGCACTTCCCTGATGCTTTGGATAATGCATGTGGAAACAAGCAATCCGTTCCTTTCATGGCCAAAAATACACCATTAAAATGATTTCAGTGTAGCTTGGCAATGCCAAGTGGTTTAAAACCCAAAATACTACAGGGTGAAAGAATTAGATTTGAAAATTCCACAATGGAATGAGTTTCTCTGCACACATGCTGATGGACGTGGATATAGGGAGCATTCAGCTTAGTTCCCATCACAGGGAAATCTCTGGCAGGGGCAGCAGTGACAGGGTGAGTTTGCTGCTCCTCTCCTGAGCTCTATCTGAGCTGACATGATGTGTGTGGAGGAGCTGACCTTTAAATGGAGCTGCTTTTCCACCTGAAGCACAAGAAAGCTTTTGGCTGAGCTCTGCTCTTAGCCATGAAGCAATTAAAGATATCCTTGATTTGATCCATTGGAGAGCACCCTTGGTGTAATTCTCATTTTACTTCTTGCCTGTTGCCAGAATCTGCAATGATTTATATGGCTGGAGAAATACTGCATGTGGCGTGAACAGGTTATGCAGAATTTTCCATTTCTTCCACTGGAGTGTAGCTGCATAAATGTTCCTTTGTGTTTTTAACTTGTTTCTATGTTATTGGCTGTGAACCAAGCAATAGAATTGCTTTTGCCTTCAACTTCAAAGCTCAGACTCGGGACCAGGTTCTGTGTCATCACTTAAGGCTGTGGCTCCTTTGAGGGGACTAAGATATATTTAATTATATCTTCTATAAAGCTAAAATCACAGTCCTGGCTGAGCAAGGCTGTTCAAAGTTATGCAATTCACTGCTTTATTTTTTTAAATAATGTTATAGTAGTTTTACAGCTTTCTCCACAAGCCAGTTAACAATCACATTTCTGTTTTGACCACTCATCATGTTATTATGTACAAATGCCTTTTCAGCTGCCAAAGGCAATGATTATAGTCCAGAACACTGCATTACTGAGATAAAATACATCTCTCAGTTCGGTCAGGCTAATTGAAACATTGCCCCCCTCAGCCTGGGAGCTGATGTGTGGTCCCTGAGGAGCCCGTGGGACTGAGGGACGCTCGTGCTCTGAACACCTAATGCTAATTTTAACCAGTGAGTACAAAAGTGTGTTTGCATTCTAGGTCTTGGCTTGCCCAATCATTAACACCCCCTTCCCCTATCTTTTTTCATTCTTAGGCTTTCCTCAGCCTGAGCTCGTGTTGAGCACCGTGGGGATTGCTGAGGGGGGATCTGCCGCTCTGCTCACACGCGGCAGTGCTTTGCTGCGTCTCACCCCTCAAAGCCAGCTACAGAAACCTGAGGGTTTTCTCTCCAACAAACAAGTTAAAAGGTTCTAACACGCACCCAGCCATCCGCTGTAGCCTTTGGGAAAAGCGCTGTGGGATATTTGGAGACGCTGTGGGATTTTGGCAGGGACGGGCGGTGCCAAGGTCAGACCATCCAAAGCTCCAGCTGCTCAGGGGAAAGGAGCAGCTGAGGAGGATGTTCCTGCTCAGGGGAAACTGAGGCTGCGTGGTGGAGGGGGGTCGTGTGTGTGCTCCAAATCCAGTCCATATAATGTGTAAGAGCACCTGGCATCTCTCTGGAAGCACCAGCACAGCAGGAGCTGGAACTGCCGGAGCCAGACCTGCTCTAAAGCTCAGGACATTAACAGGCTTCTCCTGGTGTCCTTCACCCTCACCGTGTCACTAAACTGTCCCTTTTTCTCTTGTTGTTTTTCTTACTGTATTTGTTATTTTGAAGATTGACGCGGCTGAAGTGTCACGTCTTACTTGGGTATCATTGAGATTTTCTTGGGTTTTTAAAAATGGGGCTCATCCTTTGGAGCCGAGCTTGGCTTGGGCCTTCTTGGTTGATCAATGAGGGAAGTGTCCTCTGGTGATGCTTGTCTTTCTCCCTCAGTTCTGGGATATCAGCCTGACAGTGCTTCAGCAGCTACTGCTGAGCTGAAAAACATCCTCCCAGTCCAAAGGCCACGGCTGGGAACAGGGAATGGTGGAAATTGTGGGTGGCCCTGGAAGTTATTGTGCCCAGGGAAGAAATCTTCCTAATTTACATCAATTGCAGTCATTCTTGCTTTCTTCTTTATTGCAAAAGCCACTGTAGCTGCAGGACCCAGGGCTGGTTTGTGCTTTGCTGTCTTTGGAAATAATAGAGGACTTATGGAAATCTCAGTTAGGAAAGTGGCAGTTTTGAACTGAATCCCTTCGGCTCAGTTTCTTCCAGAACACATTTAAAGAACTCACAGTAATCATTTTCATGCTAAAGCTCAAATTGTCTTGTTAGATTGTTGCTTTTGAGTGGAGAAATGGATTGACATTGATTTTTTTTTCCCTTTTACACTGATATCCAAGTTTTTTGTGTCAGTCTGATTTGACAGAAACTGAGATCTGTCTTTATTATTTTTAGACTACTGACAGCTCAGTGTTTTTGACAGATAGAAGGAAGTTTTACACCTTCCTGATAGGATTACCCTGCTTAATATTTTCTCTTCCCTGCATTTTCTTGAATGCATTACAAAGTTACCCCCAAAGTGGATGAATCCTGGGTAAGACAGAGAGAGCTTTAATAAATGCATTAACTAAATTAGCCATCTGTGATTTGTGGGGTTCAGGCAGCACGTCCCTGACCTTCCAGCAGCTCAAAATTCCCCACAATAGGCCACGTCTCTGTTAAATGCTGAAAATCTCTGCTGCTCCTCTGTGTTCTCGGGACCATGGAAAGCACAACACCTTGGAGTGTGACTTCCAGTACCCTGCAGCTGTATTGCTTTTATACCAAAAAATGAAGACAGAGATCCAAGGTCCTCAGTACAGACGCAGCTCTGCCAGTCCCAGCAAATGTGTTCCAAGTGGGGGAGAGGCTCACTGCTGGGTTTTAATTTTCTCTGTAGGTAAAAGGCATTTCTGTGCTGTTTTGGAATGAAACCAAAGAGAAAATGTTCCTGCATGGGCTTTCTCTGTCAGAGCACAGCTCTGGCTGACAAAAAAACTGAGGGGCTTCAGTCAGCTGAGCTACACAGCTTTTTTTTTTTAATATTATTATTATTCGATAGGAGAATTATAGAGATGAACTTGCTCTGGCCCGTCAGACTGACCCTGTTACAGTCACACTGATGTTCTTAACCCAGCAGAGGGGAAAGCAGTGAGATTTTTGCCATGGCTTTTGCAAGGCTGGGATTTCACCTCTCTGACACCTGAGGACAAAGCCAGGTGGCCCCACGGATTTCAGCTGCCCAGAGCAGTGATGTGGGAACCAGTTTTCCTGCTGCTTATAACAGTGACTTCTAAGTAGCCTTGATGAATGTGACTGTTTTGCAGTGTGAAAATGGCTTGATTATGCCAAGCACTTTCTACTCTCTGGAAATGAATGAATATTTATAGTTCAGTGTGGCTGGGAATGTAGAGCTGTACACTCAGCCCAATAAGATTCAGTGCATTTCCCTTTTAATTTCAATACCTTCTCTGACTGGCTTTTGCTGCACCTCCAATGAGGTTATTCTGTAAAGCACATGTGAATTATTGAAATTAACTTTGCTATCTATATCACTGCTTTTATCACCATTATTAAGGCTCTGGTACCTGTAATATTTGAGTTTGCCATTGCCTGTCTCCCCCTCTTTAATGTGCAGTCACTACACTCTGTTTAAAATTTTTCAGTGTCAGTTTGGAAGTACAGGGGAAGTTTGTGTGATTCAAAATGACTTTCTGGGCATGAGGAAAACCTCTAGTAATTACTTGAGGGGAAAAATAAATACTGGAAAGCAAAGGAAGATGTGTTCCTTCCACCCCCTGCCCTGGGCAGGGACACCTTCCACTAGCCCAGGTTGCTCCAAGCCCCGTCCAACCTGGCCTTGGACACTTCCAGGGATGGGGCAGCCACAGCTTCTCTGGGCATCCTGTGCCAGGGCCTCCCCACCCTCACAGGGAAGAATTTCTTCCTCATATCCAATTTAAAGCTCCTTTATTTCAGTTTAAAGCCATTAATGAGTGAAGCTAGTCCATGGTATTGGCAGTGAGGAGAGCACTTCTTATTCCCTGACAATTTTTCCTATAGAACCACCCTCTAGTCTCTCTGTCTTGTTGATTTGCTATTTGCAGAGCACATTTGAAAACCTATTTCTTCCTCAGTGGTTATAGGTTCTAATTTCTTCTTCACTCAGCCGTTAATTTAGGTCCATAACTGCAGTACCTAACTCTGTAAATCACTGTGGGAAATCATTTCTGTGAATTATATTATGTGAAACGAAGGTGTATTGTACTGAACTGCACGAGTAATTTATCTGTGAATTCTTGGTGCAACGCTCCTGGAGTGAGTCAGGTACTGGGCAAGAGGAAATGTTGTATAAAGCTGCTCATCAGTGGAAAACTGGCTGGAATTGAGCCACTGTTGGGCTGTACCCTGCAGCTGGATGGATTATTCTGGGTCTCTTGTGAATGCAGGTGAAGGTTTTCCTCTCAGAAAAACAAACAAATGCTTGTTGGGTACCAGGGCTTTGAACGGAGCGCTGATTCCGAAATGAAAGTGATAAACCAGGGTGGAAGCAGCTCTTAATAGCACAGAGTGGCTACAGTTTGTAGAGGCGGAGTTCAGATATCCTTTATTGCCAGTTGTAAATGAGTCCTCATTTGATCTTGTTCTCGGGTCTCTCTGGTGCAAGGTCTGTAAATCTCTCTGAGCCTGGGCTCCCTGGTGTGCAGAGCTCAGGGGCCTGCACGGGCAGCTCCCGCTCACGTGGCGTTTGAGTTGGTTCCCATGGAATGATTTATTGATCCGTGGGATGTACGTACCTGCAAATGCTGCAGATTAATATGCAGATGCTGTTCCTTTGCAGGGGAAGGGAGGCTGGTGCAAACTAATTGATTTGGTGAGTTAAAGTTGACATGAACCCATTAACTAAGTAGGTCAATTATATGTTCAACCTGATGGATGTCTGTGATTACAGTAACGAAACGTTATTGACTGAAAAAATTGTAGTAAGGCTTTTCTAGTTTTTTCTATGGGATATTTGGGGGGTGTGTGTTATCCTTAGTTCTGGCCATTACCTCCTTTCTGAAGTTAGTCATTAATAAATTTCATACTCATTCAGCAAAATGGTATTAATTTAAATGACCAAATACTCCTTAATCATCTTTGAATATTCTTGTAGGGTGATGTTTAAATACCTTCACCTCTCTGATTCTGAAGGGCCAAGGTAAATAACCTGCTGGTGACCCGGGCAGCTGCTTTGTGTAGGAACCATTTAAAGCATTCCACACTTGTGTCCATGCAGTCATCCCAACCCTTATGGACAAGCCTTGCCACAGAAAATCTGTGATGCACATTGGCTCTTTGACTAAATTTGTAATATTTTTTTTTTCCTTGGCTTTTTTGAAATGACTTAATATCTGTGTCTGAGCAGGGAGAAGGAGATGAGTATTTGCAGGGAGATACAGACAAGGGCTTCAGGGCATTGATTAAGAAAAGGCTGTCACTGCACAGTCGTGGGCCTTCCCAGCCTGCAGCAGTCGGCAGTTCTGGGATTTCCCAGTCCTTTATCCTCTCTTTTAGTGCTCCACTTAGCCCAGAACAGCTGGCTTTTATTGCCCCTATTCAGGCACCTTGATCTTGACCCAGAAAGACAATTACCTCGAATTCCAGGAGCAGTTAATCTTTGCCATCCCCGGCAGCCAGGGCAGAGCAGATGCCATGTAATTCCGACATCTGTCTTGTTGGAGCGTTGGGAGATCAGGAGGGCACAGGTGGATGGGGAGCCAATAAAGATTTATGGAGCTGCTTCTGCTCTGGAGATCTCCTTTCAGCAGGGCCAGTGCCTCGTGAGGCGTCTGGAGAATTGGTCTGTGTTGTGCTTTTCCTCCCAGCCTTGGCCATGGGATATCTTAGGTATAAATCCAGTCCAGCCTTTCAGTGAATGTGATTTGACATCTGGAATTGGTGTTAATCCAGGTCATAAAATACTGTGGTACAAGGAGTTGTTCCCTTGTCTGGTCCAGCTCTGCCTCAGTCTGATCACACTGAGCTACAAAATTTTCCATGTTAGTTCTTCTTTTGTGGATAAGTGCACTTTTTAGGTTGGTTCTTTTTCCCTTCTGTAGACCAGACTGAAGGATGTATTTGATCACCAGAAGTTAATTATTAAAGAGGGAGAGGAAAATTCATTCTAAAAGTAGATGTTTCTTAACACTCCTGGCGAACTGGCCGTGAGGCAGTTTTCTTCAAACTCTTTAGGCCTTTCTTAATGTGCAGCTGAGTAACAAAAAAAAGAAGAAAATTACATTAACTACTTTGTTTTTTTTCTGAGGTGAGGATATGGCCCTTTCTTGCCATCCAGCAAAGGAAAGAGGGTGAGGTTTTGGGACTCATTTCTGGGTCTGTGTCCTTCTGATTCTAAAGCCATCTTGCATCTGTTCATCAAATTAAAACCATTTCTATAGGGAATAACACAAACCAGTACAATAAAGAGCATAATTTACCAAAATCAACCATTTTGTGCAACACAATAAACATATTTAAGTGAGTAAAACAGATGTGAAATATTCCTTTAAAGAATATAGTGATCTAATAGTTCTTTGGTTACGGAAACTGTATTTACTGTAGGGGAAATAAACAGCCAGGCATCTCCTGAGGATGCTAGTTATTGTGCTTGTGCTGGTGGTCTTTGGTAGGCTTTGGATAAACCCCCAAATTCACTGCACTCCGTCTGAGTTTTGAGTCTTTCAGGGCTTTCACTTACAAGATTCATTAAGAAATAAGCACTCCAGGCAGCGCTCCAACCAGCTGGTGTGTTGGCTACCAACCCTTTCAGAAATGGGATTTAAGGGCTTTCCCATGTTTGCAAACCAAGTGCTCCTGACACGTGTGAACTTTCCTTCCCTCCCCCTCCCACCCCACCTTATGCATAAAAATAGCAGATACTTAATTCTAAAAAATACTGAATCATTTTGAATTCTTGCTTCAAAACCACTTTTACTGGAAAGCAGCCTAAGGGATTAATGCCCCCTATTTCTAATGTAGCTCACAGGTAGTTTCTGCAAGAAAGCTCCTTGGAAAATCGTAGGAAGTGGAAAATTAAACTTTGAGATTTGTTATCACTGTGTAAGATGATGGACCATTCTTTTGGAAGCATCCCATTAACATAAAGACATTACAATGCTACTAATAAATCAATTTAAAATAATCTGACCCCTGGTAAAACCCATCCCTGTCCTTCTCACATCCAGTTTAGGGCTGTGGTCACATCTCCTCGTTTTTCTGGTCATTTAATCTGAAAATACTCATAAAAGGCTGGATTTGGGGTGAAGTTCTTCCTTATAGGTGAAGCTTTTGTGGAAATTGGTCCAAATCTTTCTGCAGATACAGCAGAGAGAAAAGTCCAACCTGGGCTGAATTCCAACCAGGAACTGCACTTAAATCATAAGTAAAATTAGCATGTTGTTAAACACCAATCTTAAATCAAACTCATGTTTATAGATATATAGGATGTTTAAATGTTAAGTGGAATTAATTAAAATCTGAAAGGATTTCTGTCATAAGCAGTGATATATTAAATAAATAATTGTGTGCGCTTTCAACATTGTAATCACCCCACTTTATTTTAGAATTTGATATTTACTTTAACTCCCCAAGAGAAAACAGAGTCAAAGCTGTGACAGTTTTGCACAAATATTTTCCCCTTAAAATAATATCCATGGAAACTAATCATGAGATAGAGAGATTATTAACGTAGAAGTTTTCTGTACGTGAACTTCGAGTCAGGTTCTATCTGTGTGTTAAAACTCTGGTTGTCTCAGTGGCTGTTTTCCAAGTCATCTTTAATCTCTCAGTGGGGATCCCAGGAACTGTACAGAGGATGATAATCCCCCACTTCTGAGTTCTCCTCCCATTTGTCGCTGTAGGTTCCATCAGTGCTCTGAGCCTCACTGAACATGAGCTGTTCAGGAAGGAGGATCCCATAAGATCCATCACGAGTACAGAAAGGTATTATTTATGTTTAACCACATGGAGACAGAGCTGAGGTTCAGTCCAGACAATTAAATAAGCTGCAAACTCGCTGGCAGCTCAAGTCTTTAAAACGCTTGTGTGTGCCAGCCCTGTGCTGTGACAGGTCTCAGAAGGAAGGGGAGAGGGAAAGTCTTCCCTCATTTGTTTTCCTTGCCTTTAGATCAGGGAGGTTTTTCGTTCCATTTCTGTCAGCCTCTGACAAGTTCTTCCTGCAGCCCTCCAGAAATAGAACGTCTGCATCGTTCCCTTCCCTGCTATTTTCCTTTAGACTTGGAATCCTAATTGGGATCTGTTGTAGAGGAGAACTCAGTTGTATTGAGCAGCAGCAGCACAGAATATTCCCTCCGTGGAGGTGGACACAGGAGAAGACTTCAGGGCAGAGGTAACTCAAAGACTGTTGCCAATCACAAGGAATTTCCCTTTAAATCCTTTAATTTTGGGTTGGGGAGGGATTTGTGGAATCATTGCCATCTGTGGGCTCCTGCACTGATGGGAATCGAGCTCCTCTGCCAGGTAACTCTTCCCCACGGGCCCCTCTTACAGAGAATTTTCTAGTTCAAAGGCTCTGCCGTACCTTCAGAAGTGTAGTTTACACTAATTTGCAAGAAATATTTGAACTCTCTTCTCTAAGTTAAAATTTTAAGCCAAATATTGTTGAAGTCTCCCCCCAGTTATCAATAAAATTGCTTCTTTCTAATCGATCCTATATTGAGAGATTCCCAACCCACACCCAGGTGAGGAGGTGGCTCAATTTGGGGTGATTTATTCTACTCAATAAAAGCTTTACAAGTAGCTTTAAGGATCAAGCAGCTTTAAAGATCATGTTATCTGATAACTATTGTGTTATTGTGTCAGAATTAGGACATAAAATCATTTAATTACCCTATTCTGTCTGTTCAACTCCCCAGGATATTTTCCCATTCCACATCAGGAAATCAGCACATCCCCAGGCAGATTATAAGGTATAAAATATCCCTGGCAGAGGGGAGTATCCTCAGGTGGAGGTGTTTGGACTGGGAGGGGGAAGAGGGAGAAGACAAAGTGGAATTTGCTTTGTCATTTGCTTTGAATTTGTTTTCTTCAAAGCCAGTTATTTTATCAGGCAGAATATTTGTAGAGATAGCAGGAAATGGAGAATATTCATGGAAAATGAAATTTCAGCTCAAACATGAATATAAACGTTGGAAAGTTGAACATATGAGTGTTTGGTTTTTGTTATTTTGGTGTTTTATTTTTACTAATTAATACATTGCAAACATTGTACTGTAACTTAAACATCTCTTATGCAGCAAAACTGAACCTCACAGTTTGAAATACAAATATTTGCATTTTAACTGCTCATAAACCATGGAAACCATTTGGTAATGGTAGTTAAATCCAGATACTGCCTAGTAAATCATGTATTTAATAACTTGTACATGATGAGGAGGGAGAAGGATTGCTCATATGCTGCTGGTGGTAATCAAATTCATTATTATTATTATTTCACTCCAATAAGAACTAGTTGGTTCATTCCCACACAGCTCCCATGGCTGCCCATATTTATTCCAGCTGTCTGTGCTTACAAAAAGAACTGTTCTGACCCGGTGCAAATGGATTTTGTGCTTAAATGGCAGCTTTTTAGAAACTGTGCAAACAGAACCATGGAATCCTGGGATGGTTTGGGTTGGAAGGACATTAGAGCTCATCCCATCCCACCCCCTGCCATGGGCAGAGGCACCTTCCACCAGCCCAGGTTGCTCCAAGCCCCATCCAACCTGGCCTGGAGCACAAAGGAATGAGCTGTTGAAATGTGATAGATGTCATTAGGCCAAAAACTGAGCAAAATCCCTTGTTGCTCCTTCAACTGGAGGCTTGAGAGAGGAAAGTTGGTGTGTGGAAAAACGACAGCGTTGTAGATTTGAGCAAGGAAAGGGGAAAGGGCTTGGTAACAACTCAAGCAGCTGCTGCTTTCTTTGTGGGCTTTTTTTTTGGTTTGTTTGTTTTGTTTTAACAGCTGCCAGAAAAGAGAGCTCTGGGAGCTGCAGTGTTTGACATGTCAGGGGTGAGAAAACGGATGCTCTTGGTCAGAACAATTCTAATGCCTATGTTGGTCCAGCCTGGCCCCCTGGCACTGCCAGACAACAGGCACAGGAAGAGCCTCTTTTTCCTCTTGACAGCTCTGAGGATTTTGTCTGATTTTTGACGAAGTCAGGATCGATGTTCCGCCGGCCTTGCTCGTGTCTCAGGGCCTCTCCCGGGACTGCAGTGCATCCATCAGGGTGAGGAATTATTTTTATACATAAGCAACCAAAACTTGAGACAATGTTTTTCCCTCAGCAAAAAAAAAAAAAAAAAAAACCAAACCAAACCAAAACTGCCTCAGTCTTCTGCTCCACTGGGGATGGTTGGAATTCCAGAGCTTGTTATGGATTATCCAATATTTTCATCAGTTCTTGGTGAACAGAGTGTCCCTTGCAATTTTTTGGCCTCTTTATGTAGTTTTTGCTTTCTGTCGTCTCTTTGAGTCTTTATTACTGGTTCTGAGATCTTTATTGTAGCTCATTGGTTTGGCTTTTCCTGGTGCATTACTCAGACCTCATCATTTCATCTGCCCCACCAGGGTGGCTTTTATTTCCAGCCGTTATTCCTTAGGGCCTTGTCCATTCGGGGGTTGAACATCTCCTAGGGCCTGCAGCCTCTGTGGGCAGCCAGCTGTGCCTGGCTCTCTTCCCTGGGAGCATTTCCCAGCTCCCAGACCTCTCCTTGGAACATCCTGCTGCCATCTAAATGTTCACCAGAGTGCCTGGAAGGAAACCCCACTCATCATCAGCTGTGTAAAAGTGATTTTATAGCACAAATTGGCTTGCTGGGACTGAGAGAACATTTTGATTGTTATTTTCTCAGTGGAATAGATTGATGTGACATCTGAAATGACAGTCAGGAATAGATTGTGAACTGCCACCTTCATCTCTTAATTAGTACAAGTAATTCTTTTGAACAAAATACGGTTATCATCGAGTTCATCCTGTCCCAGTGAGATTAAAGAGTGCTTGAAATTCACTTTTTTTTGTCCCAGGGGTGGGATAATCCCTGTAATTACCTCATATTATCCACTGATATTCATGTATCATCTCTAGCGATACCAGGATCTTCTGCAGATCACTTTGAATATTTAAACAAGCCTTGCTGAGACACTTCTTGTTCAACAGCCGAAGATTCCTCCAGTGGAAGTGGTTACTGTGATATCAGACTCCTCTCATTGCTTGTTAAATACAGGAAAATATTGTGAGATGTTGGGTTTTAACCTCACTGTATTAAAAATATTTTAATGTTTTAAATACGGGGATTTCAGTGTATCTATTTGTTACTCCCACTTGTCAATTTGGTGGTGCGCGTTAAGAAGTCTTCTCACAGTTTGCTTTAATTAGAGGAAGAAGAGAAGGGAATAAAGAAATTACAATTATTTCAGGAAGACCAGGGAAGGGCTGGCACAAACAGGACTCCCAGCTCTGTCTCATGTTTCTCAGTTGTACGGAGAGAAAGCAGAAAATGTGTGTTGTGAATTTCTTAATATTCACCACTGAACCCACCCTGCTCTTTTCACAAACTGTGTAACGTGAGCTCCTTGTGAGGGACTGAAGTGCCCATTTTATGCTGGGGAAAAGTCAACATGTTCAAAATAATCAACCAATGTCTCTGGTTCAGGTATGGAACCTGTGGCAGATGAGGAGGTGGAGTCGCTCTCTGAGGGTTTGAAGGTGTGTTTCGTGGTTTGAAGGTGTGTTTCATGGTTCGAAGGTGTGTGTGTTTCATGGTTTGAAGGTGTGTTTGTTTCATGGTTTGAAGGTGTGTTTCATGGTTTGAAGGTGTGTTTCGTGGTTTGAAGGTGTGTTTTATGTTGGAAGAGCTCCGATGTTTTTCCTCCAAGTTCCATTTCCGACCTGCCAGGTCTGGGTTTCCTCAGGGCCATCATTCATCAGGCATTAGGTTTGTGGATGTGTTAGTAACTAGATAACACTTTTCAGCTGTTTGTCAGCTCGGGTTATCCTGCACATCCATCACCAAAGGGTGCAAGGGCTTGGCTTTGCTTCGTGATGTAACATTGGTGCCCTTTCCACGGCGTCAGAATGTATCTGCTAAATTCGGGGAGAAGGATCACACTCTGTTCCATGATGGCAATCCATGAAAAGCACCCTCTGACAGGAAATTTATTCCTCAGAGGTGTTTTTGTGCTGTGAAATGGGATTTCACTGGTGATGGATCCTGGACGTGCACGAAAAACAAATCTCTAAAGGCAGAATTGAACTGTCCCAAGAACTGGGAAAGCTGGGGGAGCGACGGGTGTTGCTGAGTGGTGGAAGGGAGGGTGGGAAGCAGAGTGGAGTGGCCTTGCCCGAGTTCAGTGTTTTGTCTGGGATGTGCACGTGGAACCAATGCAAATTTTCCAAGCCGTGGTGTTTCTCGCAGGGCATGTGAAGGGATTAACGTCTGTGAATCCTCTTTAGCTGCTCTGGGGATCACAGCTTCCAGAGGGCTGCTATCACTTCTCAAAACCTGTGATCAAATGCCAAATAAACGAGCTGGGAAGTTGTCAAAAGAGACTCTGAGGGCTGTTTAGGGAGGCAGGTCTTCAGGGCAGCGTGGAGAAGCTCTGATGGATCGTGTCACTGCTCGAGGGGAGATGCTGTGGCACACTGGTCTCCTCGGAACAGAGTGGAAGTCTCTTCCTGAGATGGCAGCAATTACAGTGAGTGATGGACTGGGACTAGGACATCTCCTGCTCGGTGTTAATGGGGCTTGGGAGGTCACCTGCTGACTCCAGCAAATGCCTCCTGTGCTGTGGGATCAAACGGGTGAGAGAATTTGTTGTACCAGAAGTGCCCAGAGAGGTGCCATGGTTCCAGGGCCTTCCTGCCGTTTTCCAGGGGAGGGGATTGACCATTTCAAGCTGTTGCAGGAATGTTGGACCAGCCCACCCACCACAGAAGGGGATAAATTAGCACGTTGTGCCATGTTACTGCTGAGCTGACCCGTGTCCATTGATAAGGCACACGCTGCCTTGGAGGGATTTGTCACACACAGGGGAAGGATGAGGGGATAATCTTGGAAAAGGTTGGATCTGTGCTAGCAAATTAGCAAGATTTCAGGCTAGAAATTTGATAGTGAATGTGCCACTCCTGAGTACAGTCTCTGAGTAAAGTGAATTGATTAAAATGAATGGGATATAAGGCTGTTAACACAACTGTACTTGATGATCCCACTCAGCCCTGGCCCAGCTGGAGCTTCCACACTGTCTATCCTTCTTCACCAGTTTCTTCTCCTAATCACCCCTTCTCGAGCTGCTGGGATTTTAATCCAGTTCCCACAGATCCCATTAGGATTGGGTGAGTATTGGGTCAGAAGGGAACTTCAGGTCTGCTGTGCCAGTTTAATTCACAAATGAAGCCACAGTGCAGAGAAGCCCTTGGGAACATTCCCACTGCATGTCTGGGATGGACCTGGGGGATTAGCCATGGGTTTGAGGACTCCGTGGTTATGGAGGGCATGGTTATGCAAGTGAAAGGAGCTGCAGGAGTTTCTCTAGTGTGGGTTCAAGAGTAAATCAATCCCTTGGGGATAGGCTGACCCAAATCCTGGGCTGCAGGAAGGGCAGCTCTGGTGTCGGAACATGGTACCCTGTGCTGGGCACCCTGTGTGAAGGGAAGCTCCAGATGTCACAGGCTACTATTACTAGGATAATGTTAAAATAACCCATTACTCCTCTTGGAATTCGACTCTCTGCTTTTAAAAGATGATTAGATAAGAATCTAAGTCACAGAGACTCTTTCTATGCAATCACAGCTGCTCAGTTCAAAGAGCTCTGTCAAAAATGGGATGCCCAAAATTATGACCTACCTTTCTTTCCGTTTCACATTTCCAGGGAGTTGTTAAAAATTAAAGATGCCTTTAAGGAGCTTCCCAGAAAACTGTGAAAATGTAGGACATAGTGTACCAGCAGGTTACAAAATGAAGCAACTTTTATGCAATATATTGTGCTGCAAAGCAATTTGCTTCCAAGTATCTCAAGTATTTCAATTAAGAAAAGTAATGATCAAGGACAAACAGCCTTTTAGTAGGAAGGGATTGGATTATTTCTATGGTTACTGTGCTGGAGCCGTAACTGGAATTAAAGTTTTAAGATAAAGGTTACTTTTATGTTTATTAAGAAGTTGATGCTATTTTTTTTCATACACCAAAAAACTTTGGGGTTTTTGCTTTTTGGGGTTTGTTTTAAGGATAGGGTGTACAAGAGAG
Source organism: Cephalopterus ornatus (assembly GCA_013396775.1). Lineage (NCBI taxonomy): Eukaryota > Metazoa > Chordata > Aves > Passeriformes > Cotingidae > Cephalopterus > Cephalopterus ornatus. The sequence continues at coordinate 46,093 of VZRE01009904.1, forward strand.
CTCAAGCTATGACGTAGCTTTATTGGTTTAAAGTTATTTACATGTTTCACTGCTCGGGTACCAAACATGGTGAAGGTTTTTGTTATTTCACGCTTCTTTTAACCCATTTAAGTTGTGATCATATACCATTGTTTCTTCTTTCCCCCCTGCCCCCCCCTTGAAGTTAAACCCCATACAACAGAGAGGGATAAAAGAAACACATTAATTTATCATCATCCTCAACTTTTCCATTAGGGGTTTGAGGGCGGTTTGGAAGCAGTGGGGGAAGGATGTTTGCTCCTTTTCAATCAATACCCTTCAGAGCATCGTGGTGTCACTGGAACAGGGTGGTTTACTTGAGGTTCTGCAGCAGCCAGACAGAAACCAGCCCCAGGTAAGCCAAACATCCTGCTTGGGGCTCATCTGAGCAGAGTTCTAGTAACTACTTTAAATATTTACATCACTTACCATTGTGGAAATGGGTCTTGCAAGACCTTGAGGAAGCTACTGCCTCTCCTAAAAGCAGATTTATCTGCTGGAACAAAACAAGGTGAGGCAAATTGGGGTGAATATAAAATATTTGTGGGTTCCTCCGGTTGCCCAGACTGCCAGGAAATGCCTTTTCAAACCTGAGGGCTCTTCTTCCCATGTGTTTTCCCGGAGTGGTGTCGTAGGAACCACGATTAATAGAGGGGCACTGGAAGAACTGTTGAGCAGCATTTCCATTACCAGTAAATGGCTGGGCTTGTTTTTAGGGTTTGGGATGGAAGTGGCTGCAACAGCAGTGCTGGAAAACATTTGTAAAGGTTGTGTAAAGATATGGAAAAAGAATAGAAAATAGGTGACATTCTTGTAGACTATTAGGAAAGCATTTTAGCAACATTAGCAACATTCTTATGCCTCACCTCTCCCTGTCTGCAGCATTTATAACCAGAACTGCATCTGTGTAACACTGAAAATAATCAGAGCTCTCATTTTCTTTGTGAAGAGAGGAAATTACCTGGACTGGGGGGTTGCTTTTGTTGCTAAACAAGCACAGATAAAAGATGCAGAAAAATAAGAGGAGCCAGGAGTGTTTCTCTCTGATTCTCACCCTGATGGTGCCTGGGCTCCCTGGAGTGCCCATGTCCTGGAGGGGTGGGCTGGGCTCTCCTCTGGACTCGGGGCCCTCCTTGGGTGGTCAGGGCACTGCGGAAGGTTTCGCCTCAATCAGCAGGAGCAGCTTTTGCCTGGCACAAAGGCAGCAAAGCTGCAGTACAAAAATAAATAAAAGGAAGGAAAAGCAAGGATAAAAGGAGAGGGAAGAACAGAGGAGTCCAGATCTTTCCCTCAGGCACTTGTCAGCACTCAGCAAGGTGGTGATCCAAGGACAGCAAAGTCCACTTTCTTATCTTGCTCTATTGAAAGTTTGAGGGACAGTATTTGTGTTAATTTCTCTTTGAGAGAGGTGTAGGAGCGTGATTTTGGTGGCACTAACATTGAGTTAAGGTTTAGAAGACTCTGCTGGTGTTTGGTGACTGTTTTCTGAGTTTTTCTGTCTTCTCAAACCTAAGAAGATCTCAAGATCTCGTTGCTCTTCACCCACCACGGCCCATCCCCCAGGCTGGGCAGGAAAGAGCCAGGAATCCTTTTTGTCACTGCGGTGCTTCACATTCAAATTAATTTAATTAGAACAGGGTCTTGTTTTCACTGGGGTGCTGGAAATTGCCCTTTCTTTTTTCCTTTCCCACAACTTGAAATTAAAAGTGCTTTCTTGCAATTACCACGAGTGATTTGCAGCTTAATTGCACCCGGCGCCTCCAGGTTGCCGCAGTCTGGCCAGAGGCCTCCAACCTTCCCTTGCTCCAGGGTTAGACCGTTCTGCTGCATTTTAAACTAATATTAATTTCATATTTACTCAAACACAAGCCATGTGCAGCCACCAGCTTCCAAAGGGAAGAAGGGAATGGAGGTGGAAGTGGACACCACGTGCCTGGACACCCTTCTGGCCCTGGAGGGGTGGGGACCCTCCTGACTAACGTAGCTGAGTGTGGTCCTGGAGGTGGCCACGACCTGATTTGGGGGTAGATGGGATGTGGGATTTGTTCTGCGGGTTTTCTGCAGCAATTTTTACCGAAAGGGGCTGAAGAAACCCGGTTCCCTCCAAACTGGCACATTGCTCCTATTTTGACAGTTTGTTTATTGTGGATCCTCAGACTTGCCAGAGAGAGAGATTCAGTCAATGTTTCTTCTCTCTTGCCTGGCTACGAAAATTATTTAGATGGGATATTTGGGTTGGGGTTTTCTTTTGCTATTCTTGTCAAAGTAAAATAAATAAGGAACTGAAATTCTGTCGAAATAGGGGATTATAACATGTTCTTTGGGAGGTTTAGATAAGGCATAGAGAAGTGGCAATTTTTGTCTTGCTGTAGTAGCTACACTTTCTAGACCACACTTTCCTCCCTACCCTGGGAAAACAAGAAATAGTGTCATCATCCCTGTGCAATTCTATTACTAAATTGTCAGAACATGCTCATATTTCTGGCAGCAGTGATCCAACTCTATTTTCACTTCCATGTGGATCAGCGGTGACCTTGACATTCTTGGTGAATGCTCATGTAGAGATTGCTTGGCAGGCACAGGTGCCAAGCTGTGGAATATAATTTCCTGACAATGTATGGATCTGGGTGTGTAATTGGCTTCTGGGCTGGCCCTGCACAGCTATAGGGGCCTTGCCTGAGCCTCTCTGCTGGTAGCTTTTAATGACCAGAAAGCCATGAGCCATCTGTTTGTGCAGAACTGTTGTTGAACACAACTGTTGCTGGTTTTATACACTTTGTATGTGCCGCTCAGAAATACTTTAAGCCAGGCATATTATCTAATTTTTAAAATGGACTATTGGACAAAGAAGTTTTTTAATTAGTGGCAAAGGTGGAATCATTAACATGCAAGAGAACACTAAAAGGCAGAACTGCAACAGCAGAGTCCAAAATCTGCAGCCACAACAAGTGTTTGGAGCTGAATCGTGTCCCTGGGGATGATATGGTGCAGTAATGGACATTGAAGATCCCCTCCCCTCTCCTTCCCTTGCTGCTCACTCCATTAATACCTGGACCACTGCCCATGGGGCCATTAATGCCTTTCCCATGTAGGTGTGCAGGAAAGTATTGGAATTACTGAATTATAGAATCATGAAGGTTGAAAAAGACCTTTAAGATCATCAGTCCAACTGTCAGCCCAGCACCACCACCACATTCACCAGTAATCCATATCCTCAAAGACCACACCCACGTGTTTTAGGGCAACACAGTCTGCAGAGTCTAGCTCTAGAAGTCTTCTTTTTCTGTTCTTGTGCATAAACTTGTCACTCTCCATATTCCTGGCATGGAGGGAAATTTGGGGGGTGGGTGAGATGTTAATTTTTCAGTCTTCCAGTGTAGTGATTCAGAAAGGCACGAGCCAGAGGTGGCCAGAACTTAATGGAATATCTGTCAACGCGTGAACGTGTCCTTTGCTTCATGTCTTGTTAATTATACAGGGCTTCCAAAAGCCATCTCAAACTGTTGTAATTCGGATGTGGGACAAGCTGAGAAAAGGTAATGATTTATTGACGTTGCCTCCTCCCAGAGACAGCCCCTGATGAGACAGTCCCACGTGTGCCAGCTTTGCTCCCTCTCCTGCTCCCGCCGCGCGTCCGCGGCTCCTCCGGGGTTTTACTTCCCGGTGTGAACAGTCCATCTCCTCCCGGCAGCAAAGTGCTGATCGGAAGGGCAGCTTGGGGCTCTGGGTAATGAGAGAAGCTTAATACCCTGAAAGATCTTTTCTACATTAAAGTGATATTTCCATCTACTACCGCGGGTTTTTGATGGTAAATCCAGGCTCTGTATCATTTTCATTGGAATCTATAAACCAACAAAGTGAAACAAATCCAGCAGCTTACAGCTCAGAGCTGGAGCCCTTTCTGGCTGCTCTTGGCACTTATGTCCTCATGTTCTCATCCTAAAGATGAGCTGCTTTATCTGAATAACAGACATGGCTGCTTTTTTTATTTAAAGTTATCATTTCAAAGCCGTTACTGAAAACATCCCTCTCTGCTTCTCACTGCCAGGGACAGGCTTTAAGGGTGAGATATCACTGAGGACTGGTGCCTGTGTACAATAATTCAGCAGCAAATTAAACCTCAGAACACTTAAACAGCTGCTTCTTCGTCAGTTCCATACATTAGGGATGGTGATTTCTTTCCTTCTTCGAGGACCTGCAGGAAAACAATTAGACATTCCAAATCTGTGTTCTGAGTTTTCCTGTTTTCTTTGCTGGTCCCGACACCAAGGGAGGGACACAGGGAGGTGAGACCAGACACAAGGACTGAAATGAGCATCTCATGCAAAAGCTTTTGTTGTTTGATGGTTTTCTTGGTCTTGTGGAGCTAGTGCCTAACCTCTCATGATCATTTTAAAGGTTAAGTGCCTACTTCCTTTCTAGGACAGTCTGTAAGAGAAATAAACTCTGGCTCCCACCACCAGGGGTTGGTTAAGTGACCCTTGATGAATTTGTACTAATTAGGGCAGTAGTGCTTCATACACTGATGTTTATTTGTCCTCCTCTAGTGCGTGTGTAGAAATTGTGATGTGTTTGTGAATACCTTTGACTCCCAGGGCAGCGGAGCCTTTCTGTGCCTCAGGGGATGCTCTGGAAGTGTGGAGAATGGGATTCCGTGGAGCAGACAGCCAACAACAGCATCAGCTTTCTACTCCACCCTCTGCGCTGGAAGTGTCTTCCCATTTCCCATCAACAGATTGAACAGGAGCGAGACAAGGCAGGTGTGTGGGGTTTAAGTATGGTTTTAATTTTAGGGTCTGGAAAATTCCCCACGAAGGGCTGCAGCCGTGGCTGTGCCTGGTGCTCCCCAGCTGAACCCAAGTCACTGTAATGTTCTTTTCCCTCCGAGCTACCAGTTATGCAAAGTGAAGCTTTACCTGAGTAGGGATTAAGATTTTTCATGTTTAGCTCAAAGCATTTAATGGAAAGTGATCTATCTGGGGAGGGAGGAGGGGAAAAAAAGCAAAATCAAAACCCCCTTAAACACAAGCATCTTATTTTAGTGATGTGTCTTTCATAAATCCTAAAGGTTATTTTGTTCCTGCCAACACTGTTTTGTTTAAAATCAGCTTATGTTTAGAATACAATAAGGAGGAGGAAGACGAACCAGATTCAATAATTTTCTCCTCCTTCTAGTAGTTGTTCCTTACTTGATTACTTGCCAAAGTGCCAGAACTGACAAATTATCCAATAACACAAAAGTGAAGGCAGCTGCAGTCGCTGTAAAGCTGGATTAGTTTATAAAGTGTCCCTGTTGTCTTTCATAAAATGAACAACAAATATTCAGCAAACCTGTTGCAGGTTCCTCCTCCCCTTCTTTCTTTCTTTTTTTTTCTTTGGGGCACTAAAAGGAGCAGAAAGTTACACACTTATTTCCTTGTCAAAAGAGAAGAAATTCTTCAAAAAGAAAAATGATGTACTACCTAAACCATTTCAGGGTGTGCAAGGAAACACATTGGATTTCCAGCCTGCCCAGTGCTCCTTTGGGGAGCTGATTTCCTGAGCGGGGGGATAAAGGGTTTGGAGGCTGGGGATGTTGCAATACAGTAATTATTTTCCAAAGGGTAATACTGATATTTACTCAGTGAATTCAGTATTATATATTGAATTATAACAAGCAGTTGATTTAATATTAAGCTTAGAATTTGCTGAAGGCTGTTGTAGGAAAACATAATGCATCAGAGCTGGCAGTTAAGGTTTTCCAGCACTTTTTGTTTGTTTTTATTTATTTTTTTTTTCTTTTCCACCATGCCCTGCAGCCCGAGGCTGCTGTCTCATGTGTGTAGGTGTGTGCATTTGATGTGCCTCATACTGCAAAGGATGCCCGGGAAAGCAGCCTTCCCGAGGAAATCTGTGCCTGCAGGGCCACCCCAGCCCTGAGCCACAGGATTAGGCTCCGTGAGGAGGAGGTTTGGGATGAGTTTAATGTTCAGCTAACTTTGGGTTTGGGGAAGGTTGAGCCGTGAGCTCCACAGGGAGCACTGGAAGAGCCTCACTGATGCAGGAACGAAGCGATATTAAGTCCTGCTTTTATATATATAAATATATATATATATATGCACTTCAAAAGCTTAAGTAGAGCAGTGTGTGTGTTAACAGAGCTGCCAGAAGAGAGCTGGGCTCAGTGTGGTGGTTTGGACTGGGGCAAAGCTGCCCTTCTGACAGAATCCCAGAACGTGCCGAGCTGGAACGGACCCACAAGGCCCATCCAGTCCAACCCTCAGCCCTGCACAGGCCCATGCCCAAGAGTCATTCCCTGTGCCCCAGAGCATCATCCAAACCCTCCTGGAGCTCTGGCAGCCTTGGGGCTGTGCCCACTGCCCGGGGCAGCCTGGTCAGTGCCAACCACCCCCAGCTTTTCCTGAGATCCAACCTGAGCCTGCCCTGACAGAGCTCCAGGCCATTCCCTGGGTGCTGTCCCTGGTCCCCCCAGAGCAGAGCTCAGTATCTCTTCTTGACCTGCTCTGCAAAGCCATCCCTCCCACCCTCTCTGCTCCCAGCATGTAGCGGGGGGGTGGTGAGGAACTCCCCAGTACTTTTTTCTGCTCCACAGCAGAAAGAGTCTCATTCTGGCCCAACACTCTACAGTTTAATAATTAAGAAATATTTCACGGCACAGAAAGAGCAAGTGCAGGTCATGGGGAAAGCACAGTGAAAGCTGTGTTTATGATGGAATCCCAGACTGGTTTGGGTTGGAATAGATGTTAAAGCCCATCCAGTCCCACTCCCTGCCATGGGCAGGGACACCTTCCACTAGCCCAGGTTGCTCCAAGCCTCATCCAACCTGGCCTTGGACACTTCCCGGGATGGGGCAGCCACAGCTTCTCTGGGAAACCTGTGCCAGGGCCTCACCACTCACAGGTAGGAATTTCTTCCCAATATCCCATCTTAGCCTGCCCTCTGGCAGTGGGAAGCCATTCCCCCTTGTCCTGTCCCTCCAGGCCCTGGTCCATGCCTTTGGCTGAGTGAACTGAAGTCGCTGTACCACCAAAGGATCACCCAGATCTTTGACTGGTCCTCTCTGGGCGTTGTTTTAATCCGTAAGTGAGACTGGTCATTAATGTGCCAGGTCACCCCTGAATGCTTTTATGGGTGTGCCTACACAACAAGGTACCCAAATTAAATCCCAATGGGCTCACTCACACAGGAGAAGCATCACAGCAATATTAATTAATCAGTGCAGAGCAGCTGGACTGCCCTGCTTTGCAGCTGAATTAATTGACCGAGTTACTCCTTGTACTGAAAGCACGGGGTGATGGAGCGGTGAGTGCTGCCAGGGCCACCCCTGCTGTGTGCCAGCACCTGTAGCATGTACAGCTCCAAGTAATCCCCTTCTCCAGGTATGGGAAGAGGAGCTGCACAGCACAAACAGGGTCAAAAAAATTAAAAGAATCCCTAAGTTGTTATATTGGTCATTTATATTTAGCGCCTCTTTGTAGGACGGGGGAAAGTGGCACAAGGTAATTAGGTGTGGTTTCTGCTAACAGCAGAGCTCCACTGTAGGGCTGGAGTTATCAGAGCTCATTAGGAGGAGTTTTGAGGCTGCAATGAGCTGGTGGAAGCTGCAGGGCCACAGGAGCTGGGGCGGTGTTGCTGGTGCAGGGGAGGTTTGGTGTAGGGGAAGGAAGAGATGACTGGGAGGGCTGCAGTAATGAAAATAATATGAATAATACTAAAAAGTACAAGATTATGTGCTTTGGGACTTAGAAATGAAAAATTTCAGCCATAACTGGAAAATTGCATTTTTAGATGACAGAGGAAGAGAAGGACTTTAATATTCGTGCAGATTTTTCATTACAAACCAGAGCTCGGAGCAGCTCTGCAAACCACGGCAGAGCTGGTGCTGCTTAACACCCTGCTCACAACTGTCCAGAAGGAATGTTAATCAGAACAGGTGTGGAAACCCCATCAGCATCACAGCCTGGCTTTCAACAGAATCCCAAAAGGAATTGATTAAAACAGCCCAGCAGCTCAAAGCTGGAGAAGAATCACAGAAGGGTTTGGGTTGGGAGGGACCTTAAAGCCCATCCAGTGCCACCCCCTGCCATGGGCAGGGACACCTTCCACTAGCCCAGGTTGCTCCAAGCCCCGTCCAACCTGGCCTTGGACACTTCCAGGGTGCCCTTATCACTCCATGACTCATGAAAAGTCTCTTTGCAGAGATCAACTTGTTTGCTGCAGATGCACCCGGAGGAAACACCCAAAGGTTACTACAAAGCCAGAGGGCTGGTGACAGGCAGCCAGGTCAGCATAAACATCTCCTGGGTGAATTCAGACCCAGTTCTCTAAAGGAGGAGGACCTGGAACCTCCATTCCATGGGAACAGACCGTGCAGTGATGCTCAGGATCAGCAGTGGGGGGACACCAGAGGACAAAGGCAGTGGTGAGTCATGGCCCATGATGGCACCGAGGGACTGGGTGGGTCAGGCTGGAGCCTTGTGCTCTGCCCGGATTTTTAGGCCAGGCTGTGCTTTGGAAAGGCCATTTTGGTGGTTAACAACACTGCAGACTGTCCCTCTGTCTGTCCCCTTCATTAGCTGCAGAGATGTTTGCTGATTAGGAGAGGGGTGGTCTGTCCTCTCCATGTGGAACAAAAAGCGGAGAAGACAAACTTTGATAGAAAACCTCCAAGTGTCTCAGGGACTGCAGCACTGGGAGTAGGGAGGGCAAAGCATTGATATTATTATTATTATTATTTGGTTTGTGATGCATTTACACCACCAGTGTGGCCAAGTCCTGAGGGGAACATCAGACAGGTGAGTGTATTTTGAGGTTGTGGTGAGAGGCGTCATGTTCCTGGGCTCTGGGGAGAAATCAGGGAGGTGCTGACTGATAAGAGCTTGGCAAGTGAGCAGAAATTTTAAAAAGATTCTTTTAAAATCTGTGCAAGACTAGAGCTGCCCCTCACAGTGGCCCAGACCCAACTGAAATCTTTCATTTTCTCTTCAATGTGTAATTTCCCAGCAGCCTGATTGCTCCTCCACAGCATTTTCATCACACTGTACAAGAAAGGAGAAAATTACTAACAATTAGCTGAATTCTTCAGGCTTCACTCAAGCAGAATCCCATTGCCTTCACTGGGAACACTTCCCAGCATTGGATTCAAACTTTTTCCCCCGCTTATCATTTGGGAAAGGGCTGAACAGAGCCCCTGCAGGGCCCCAGCACAGTGCTGCAAGAAAAGATCTTTTTCATTCTTGTTATTAGATGCACTGATAAATATTGCCAGAGAATATGGTGTTTTGATAAGAGTTTGTATCATACCTGTGAATGTGTTTGATTAAAGCATTACCCTCAGCAATGATGTGGAGAGGCCAATGTAAGGGCAATGCCCTGAAAGTGCTCGGGAAGATCGTTTCTTTGAAGATTTTAACTTTTCCAGTAGTTTTTTTGTGGAGCATCTTTCAATTCATGATGCAAAGAAAGCACCGAATCAACCAGCACTGCTTAATCCAGCTGAGAAAACTGTGAAGGGAAGGAGCAAACACACCTGGATAAAATGATGGGACTTACATCTGTTACTGTGTGGAAAGACCCAAATACTTTGAGGGAACCTGGTTGTGAAGAACTTAGAAAGTGTTCATCCTCGTAATTTTTGACAGCCTCTCCCATTCTGATGTCTGATGCACTTGGGATTTCTTGTCCACAGGGATTTCTGCAGGTTTGGTAAATCCTCTTCCAACTTCTGAAGTGGGGGAAATACCTGATCTCCACAAGATACAAAGAAATGACCCTGTGCAGGTAACTAACAATAAGAATTTCTGAAATATCTGGAGTCCTTCATCCTGGAGTGGCTGGGAGGGCTCGGAGAGGGAACCCTGTGTGTCCAGAACAAGGCTCAATCCTCCTCAAAAATGTCTGGAAGACTATTCCCTGCCCAGGGAATGGAAGCCAGCTCCATTTGAGGCACTGCCCCCTGTTTTACCCCAGAGCTGCCAAGGTGAACGGGGTTGTATCCATGTGTGGATCCTGCTGCCCCTGTGCCAAGGGCCTGGGGATCAGCCAAGGCAGCTCCTGCTGTGGGAGCACCACTGGGATTGGGAGCAGCACCCTCCCTCTGCTTGGCGTGGGGTTTCACCTGGGCTGGGGGGATGTGCTGAGCTGCCCAGTGCTGGGGGGAAGAGGGGAGCTGGGCTTTTCCCTGTGCTACTGCTGAGCTCAGCTGGGCTCCAGCCTTGGAGAACAAGCACATCCTTGACCCCAGCAGGGAGGGCCCAGCCGTTCCCAGGTCAGGTCCCCCCACGCTCAGGTTCAGCTCTCCTGCTGGAGGTGCTCTGGTAGATGCCAGTCCATGTGTAGTCTGACTTTAATATCTAGTTAGGAATAGTAAAAAGAGTATTTTAGTAAATCTGGGACTTGAAAAATAAGAAAAACCTGCTCCGATTTGTCATTTTCCTGGCAATTGTCAGAAGGAACTGTTTCCATCAGATGAGACCATCGGCTCATTCCGACCACTTAAAACATATCTGTTTTTTCATAAATTCAAACTTGGAGGCAGAAAAATCTCTTTGCTAGCCAAAGGGGCATTTGCAAACATGGGGATTTACAAACCAGTTCCTCTTGCGTGCTCTGCAGCCCCGTGGTTTTTCCTCCCTCTGTTTTCAAGTCTAAAAATGACAGGAAGGTCGATGTGACCGTGGCTTCAAAACTGGGGCCGTGAGTGTGACAAATGCTGCAGCCTCACGTGATTCTGCTTCCAGGATTAATTTTTTTTCTCCCAACAAGAGCTCTTCTGGAGGAGGAGGAGGAGGAAAGGCTGACCCACAGAGCCCTTCCATAGATGCTCTGATAACTCCTGCTTTCTCACTTCAGCGGGGCCATTTGTCTGTGTGCTTGACATTTGTCCTCCGTTTTTGTGCCACCTACTACAGCTCCCTCTGATTGAATCACTGCTGCCGTTGTTATTTCTCTGTTCCTTGACTTTTTTCCAGTGAACTGAAAATACTTTCATTCTTGTTTGCTATTGATCAGATAATCCACAGGTCTGAGCTGCTCTGGCGTCTCCAGGACTGCACGTTGATAGACTGGAAAATAAATACGTATAAGGAGGAGTTTACGCTTCTTTCCCTGTACTTACACAGTGGTTTAATATTTGCAATCACTTTTTGATGTGTTACAATTGACAGTAACGAGATTCCAATGCAGGTAGTGTGTGTTTCCAGGAGGGGGATCATACCTGAGAAAGCAAAACAACTGGTGATTCTTTTGAAAATACTCAGCTCTGCTTTTTTCCCCCCCCTTGAAAGCTCCCTCTGTTGTGGATAAAACAATTGCAACCTGTTGTTGCTGAAAATTCACCACAGCTCAGAAGTGTTTGCTCCCATCCCACTGGAGCACCTGAGAGCAGTGGGATTTCTGAGGAGAGGTGGATGAGTCTGACCTTAGGACTTGGACTACCAGTGAAATCAGGTGTCCATGCACACCCATCTCAGGGTTATTCCTCTGGGAGATTACGAATAACAGGAGCAATTCATAACATCTCCCACGTTTTCATGCAGCTTCAACCAGGGCACAAATATTTCTTTCTCCTTACACCATTATTACCACCCAGATGACTACAGAGATACAGAATTATACAACTATTTGCTTCTACAATTGAGCTGCATTTTTGCTGCGTGATTTATAGACCTGTGGCAGGGAGACCTTTCCCTAATAAAGGGTTTTTCTGAGTGAATCTGCATCACTTTCATGGGTCGTACTCCTCACTTCAGTTCTTTTGCCTGCCATTTGCTATGGCTGTTAAACAGCTTTAAAATTAAAGCGTGATTATTCAGAAATCACTTCATAAAACATTATATTCCATGTGCCACTGCTTTTGCCTTTATGTCTCACACCAGGCAGGAGAAACTGCTGAGTTTGAACCAGTAACAGAAAGTTCATTATGGATAATTGTTGATTAGATAGGAAAATGAATTACAGAAATGAGATCAGAAACATGTAATTGTCTCCAGTGCTTTGGAGAGGGAAGGAACGTGCAGCTCCCAGGATCGTGGTGGCTCTGGGATCACGGATCCATCTCCTGCTAATGCAGACTGACAAATACAGAACCCATTGTAGAACATTTCACCGCTGGTACAAAGCATATTCCCTTTGTTCAGCTCCTGGCAGATGAATGAATCCGTGGGAAATTGTGTATTTTAAAGAAACAAATGTCTTGGTGATCCTGCAGGGTGGGTGCTCTGCTCAGGGGGAAGGTGGGGCTTTGGCTGTCATAGAATCATGGAATGGTTGGAGTTGGAAGGGCCTTAAATCTATCCAGTTCCACCCCTTGCCATGGGCACGGACAACTCCCGCTAGCCCAGGTTGCTCCAAGCCCCATCCAACCTGGCCTTGGACACTTCCAGGGATGGGGCAGCCACAGCTTCTCTGGGCACCCTGTGCCAGGGCCTCACAGGGAAGGATTTCTTCCTAATATCCCATCTAACCCTGCTCTCTTTCCATTTGAAGCCATTCCCCCTTTTCCTGGCACTCCAGGACCCTTGTAAACAGTCCCACTATCTCGATAAACACGCTTTTAAATCATTTATTTAATATTTCTTTCCTCAGGTTGATACTACTGGTCTAACACTGAGTATCTGGCCCCTACCCCAGGGAAAGGGCAGGGGCAGGTGCCCTCACACACATCCCAAAATGGGTGAAACGCTTTTATGGACCGAGTGGTCCTTCTCAAGGAGTGAGAGGGGAAGAGCAATGGGAAATTGTAGTTGCCAGTGGCTGCTTCTCCTAGAATAATGAAATGCTAAAATACTGTCTCTGGTCTTGGCTCTTCCAGTATTGCCATGTTTTGTTTAGCTTTGAGCACTGATACTTGTGTGTAGGGTGGCATTGGATTATCTGAGGGAAGTCAAAGTGTCTGAAAGTTTGGATCTGGGAAAGGATTTTTTTATTTGGAGTTGGATGGTAAGGAATGGAAGCAAAAAGAAGGACTTAAAAACAAAACTTGCAGTTAGGGAAGAATGAAAAAAAAAAAAACTTGCTTTCTGTGCCTTTATGTAACTGAGCTACAAAATGAACCATTCAATAAGTAGAGATCAGGGATATTGTGAGCTGGGAAAGAGGCCATGTCCTGCTCCCATAACCGTGAAAATGGGAAAAGGAAAAGGCCAATCAGCAAAAGAGTGAAAATATTGAAAAAATAAAGGTGTCTGGGGGGACTTTAGAGTTAACCTAAAAGAGGGAATGTTGTGCTGGAGCTGGTGCAAGGTTAAACTTGTACATCTTTCTCTCCCCCCAAGTCTGTTTTTTCCAAGCCTCATTAACCATTTTGCTGAACATTGCAATCATTTCTCTTCCACCAGGTTATATCACATTTTTCAACCTTTTAGGTGCAGACCTGAGAATTATTGATCCAATGAATCATCTTGACTTTGGTGCTCCTGCTGCTGAGGGCTTCTGGGGAAACCAGGATGGGGGCTAAATACTGAGCATGTTTTTCTGAATATTCTCTAAGCTGGGGAATATTTTTCCACGTGGCACAGGAACATCAACTCTTTGCAGTTTTTATGGTACTGCTTGATGTTTAAGGCATCTAATGATGCACAAACACCAAAAAAATCCCAAACAGGTATTTCCTTTGTTCCAGTCTGTACCACTGAGGTGTTCTGTGCTCAGTACCTGAGGCATTTTATTCGGCATTTGATTTGCTCACAGAGTTCACTGGGCATGCAATGGGATGAGCACGGACAGGTTTGACTTCTTGTGCTTCTATCCTCCAGCCAAAGAGGGTTCATGAGGAAGGAATCCTTCCCTGTGAGGGTGGGGAGGCCCTGGCACAGGGTGCCCAGAGAAGCTGTGGCTGCCCCATCCCTGGAAGTGTCCAAGGCCAGGTTGGACGGGGCTTGGAGCAACCTGGGCTGGTGGAAGGTGTCCCTGCCCATGGCAGGGGGTGGCACTGGATTGACCTCAAGGTCCTTCCAACCCAACTCACTCTGGAATTCCACGCTTTTTATTTTCAGTGTTCCAGGACCTGTAGGACAGCAGAGGCTGCAGCCCCTGGATGAGCACAGGACCAACCAGCTCCTGCTTGGAAGAATGTCCAGCCCAGGCAAGGCACGGGAAGCAGCGCTGCTCCTCCCTGCTCCTCCCTGCTGCTGGTTGAAGGTGCCACAGAGAATTTGTAACAGGGTCAAGAACGAAACATTCCGAGTCTCAGATCAGTGCTTGAACATCAGCTTTCTTTGTCTTCTTTCTCAACTACTTCATGTTTGGTTTTCTTAAAAAAGCTTCTTAAAACTGCCAGAGAAACCCCACCTGACATCAGCCTTTGACAGGAATACAAGAGTATCCTCCAAATAATATAAACTAAGTAGTCTTTTAATTATTAGATAAAATATAGTGTTCAATTAATATAAATTAAATACAGTCTCTTATTTATTGGATAAAATATAGTGATTCTTTAAAAATACCAAATAATTATATCCATATATATTGGTAAAAAATACCATTACTAATTATATTGGAAGTGCCTTTTTTGTTTACAGAAGGAAATGCATCATTCATGATCTTAACACTTAACTGGGATTATAAAACTGCATATGGATATTCAGTTTACCACAAAATATACAATGGCAATGTACTTAAGGCAAGGTATTTTGGCAGATCTGAGCTGCTCTCTGTAAGGTTCAGGAGAAAGGAGCTTACTTTGTAGACTCACTTTGTAGAAAAGGACTTACTTTGTAGAAAAATGTTTTGATAGAATGTGATAGTCAGGGCTGGACTTGATGATCTTGGAAGTCTTTTCCAGCCCTAATGATTCTATAATACTGAACAGAATATCCCAGTTCACTTCTCTGTTTTGTAAGAACAAGGAGATTGAAATAGTTAATAATTCTGAATAAAATTAACTTTCCTTCAGCAAAACAAACAGCACCACAAAGCTGTGGTAATTCTCTTGCAGCTTTCCAAGGCAATTAGGCTCTAATGGCTGCTGAAGAGATTTTCATGTCATTTCAAACACTGGTTGGAACAAATGGAACCTACAAATTTTTTCTCATTGTGACTTTATTATCTGAAAGGAAATGACTAATTTGGAGTTGGTTATTATTGTTTTATAGCCCATGAAATATAAGTATCAAAGTAAACATTTCCATGAATTTAAATATAATATATGGAATGTGGAATACAGAAGCCCTCGGCTTATGAGCCAGATTTTACTGTACTATTATATTTATGCCAGAAAATAAATGTTCTCTCTTGCTAGGCCTGTTTTTCACAGCAGCTTGTTCCCTGAGGTCAAATGTGTGGTGAGCAGAGGAGCCTCAGTGAGCAGCACATGGAATCATGAAATCACGGAGTATTTGGGTTGGAAGGGACATTAAAGATTGTCTCATTCCCACTCCCTGCCATGGGCAGGGACATCTTCCATCTCTACATCCTCTGACCACGAGCTGCACCTCAAGCAAATACCTTCCCAAGGTGAAGCTGGTGGTGCTGCTGGCCAGGATTTGAGAGGTGAGGCTCATCCCAGGCGTTCCCAGGTAATACAGTTTATCCAAATATTCACCACCAACAGCTGGTCCCTTCTCAGAGGCATGTCTATACAATAAGAAAAAGAGCCATAATTCATTTAAAGCTGACCTGTATTTAAGAATTATTGTACATTGCCTTTCAGTGAGACAGCTTATCCTGAAATTGTTCTTATTTTCTATCTCAGTTTGAGTGTGGGAATGAATTATGACATATGAGTAACGTGTGAAAGAATGGGCTCCTCACCTTTGAATGACTGTTGATTAAAGCAGATCCATTAATAGGGCAGGAACGAGAAGCACTTTTTCCTGTGTGGATTCTCTGGCACATAATGAGGTCTGGATTTATATTGCAGCCTTTTCCCTCCTCCAAATGCCAGTATAAATCTTGCTGCTTTGCTGTCTCCCCCCAGCCTGTCCATTCCACGGGAGCTCTGATCTCTGCCTTGACTTCCCTCCAGCTGCACTGCCCCAGGTAGCTCCTCCAGCCCACACCAGCTGCTGTTCCTGGCATTGCCCCTCTCCTGCACGGTGCCACTGCCCCCAGCTCTGCCCCACAGGGATTTTTCCAGGCTGTTTTGATCCTCATCCAGACCATATGTATTTCCTTCCCTTTCAAGTGCAGTAACTCTGTTGCTGGAATCAGACACATCCCTGTGGATCCAGAAGCCCCTTTTCTCCCCAGAAATGCTGGAAGAACGTTCTCTCCATCCCATGTCTTGCTCTGGCAGATCTTCCCTCACCTCAGTGCCGGCCCCCCTCAGCTCCCTTTGTGCCTCACACCCTCCTCCTGCACAGACCAAGAGTTCCCATTGTGTTTGTGAGCTGCTCTTACCCTTTGCATCCCTTTGGAAATCTCTCCATTCTGCAGCTCAGCCTCCTGCCCTGCTTAGGGATGTAACAAGCTCCAGCTTCTGTTCCCTGTTATTTCCCTGTCCCAGCCTCCCAACCTTTGCCTCTCCCTGCCCTTCCCTCCGTAGCATCCTGTCTGTCACACAGGTGATGGACAGCTGTCCAGATGTCTCCTCTGCTCCATTTCTTACACTGCCAAGAAAAATGGGATCCTGAATCCTGATTTCTGGGCTTGATCATAAAGAATAAGGATTATGATCATTGGTGCCATTCTTATTTATTCCATTACAGTATCTGTTTATAGCACATGAGCCTCATTGGATTGTAATGATACAGATAAATTTTGGCCCCTTATTTTTCATAACCACTTGCAGGCTGTATATCATCCATTTCCCCCTCATTTAGATACTTGCTTCTACTTCAGGAAAAATAAAAGTATCCCAGTTGTGTAGGTAATAAAGCTGGTGAAACAAACTCGGAAGAGCCTTTTACAAAGGAATTTGATTGTGATAATTTTTCATGTGTTAAAAGAGGAGCCTGCTGGCTTTCTCTGGGAGATGTTTGGGTTTATGTTTTGTTGGATATTTTTACATCCCAAACTTGTAGTCGTGTGGAAGTTTTTTTTTTTCAAGGCAATACAGAAGTATCTCTGTATTTATCAGCTGAATTATTTGAGAAACTGTATTTTATAATTTAACGAGGCTTGAAGTTGTGCAGCTAAAACCTGGACAAAAACTTCAAACAGTATGAATCTGAATTTTGAAAGCACACCTCCCTGCAAGTCTGGTTAAATACCTACAAACACTGCAGAGAGTGTAGGACTGGGACAGGTTTGGCTGTCACTTGTTTTCATGCTGCAGAAACGTCCTGTTCCTTTGGAAAGCTGGGGTGGGGATTAGCAAAATTACAGAATGTTTGGGTTGGGAGGGACCTTAAAGCTCATCCAGTGCCACCCCCTCCCATGGACAGGGACACCTTCCACTAGCCCAGGTTGCTCCAAGCCCCATCCAACCTGGCCTTGGACACTTCCAGGGATCCAGGGGCAGCCACAGCTTCTCTGGGAAACCTGTGCCAGGGCCTCCCCACCCTCGCACAGAAGGATTTCTTCCCAGTATCCCATCTATCCTGTCACTCCAGGCCCTTGTAAACAATCTCTCTCCGTATTTCTTGTAGCTCCTTCAGGCCCTGCAAGGCCACAGTCGGGTCACCCCAAAGCTTCTCTTCTCCAGCTGAACAATCCCTCTCCACACCTCCCCTTATCTCTCCTTTCCCAGTCAGCTTACGTGAATTTACCAACAAAATATTCTAGGTTTTTTTTTTTTTTTTACTTTGTGTGTGATTAACAAGGAAATTGAAGAAATACTCAGACAAGTTGGAAATGCTCCTGTTGCACAAGAGTGGCAAATCATCTCCGTGGTGGCTCTGGGATATTGTTCCTCAGCTGCAGGCCTTGGGAGAGCAGCACAATTGTTCCCATTCAAACAAAAGGAGCCTAATGGAAGTATTTTAATTTGCTGATCAGCTATTCAGAGCAAAAGGAATGGCCATGCAAGGTGTCCTTGGAGACTGGGAATGAGCGCAGAATCAGAATATTCACATTTATTTACAGCTGTTGTGTGCGTAATGTTGGTGGAGGTTTCTTTAGCCTCAGATTTCATTCCCTGCACCTTAAAAAGGGCCATTTCCCTGGGCTTTTTAAACACCTCCAGGTTTAGTTGTGCTGCTGGTCTTGATGTATTGAAACTAAGAGGCTCTGTGAGCTCCATGTATAGCTTGGAGTGGAAAGGTCTACTGGAAAGTCATTCCAAGAAGCTCCTGTTCTGCTACTTTGAAACCCTTTCTGATGGTGTAATTATTTTTTTAAATGATTTCTTTAAAGATCTGCATTTATTTTCTTACCAAAATGATTTAATTCTTTT
The DNA here is from genome assembly GCA_013396775.1 of Cephalopterus ornatus. Classification (NCBI taxonomy): domain Eukaryota; kingdom Metazoa; phylum Chordata; class Aves; order Passeriformes; family Cotingidae; genus Cephalopterus; species Cephalopterus ornatus. The sequence goes on from VZRE01009904.1 coordinate 64,385, forward strand.
TTTTTACTTTTCAAAACAAATATGCAAACTCTCCCAAACCCCCACAGGACCGGGAATAATGTGGTGATGCAAAGAGCCTCTGGATAAATCTGAGACTCCCCCCAACACATGTGGAGGGTCAGAGCTGGCTGAAGATGTCAAAAATTACAGCACTGAGTAAAAATTTCCTCTAAAATGAGCAGTCCAGGTATCAGCCCTTTTCCTGGTCCCTAGAAATACAAGATGGTGCTGTACCAATTTCAAGTGAATTCACATAATCACTTGTCAGACTCTGTGGGTGACAGCAGGGGAACCAACAGGAACTAGTCCTTGCTGCTATAATTTCATATACGTGTCGAAGTACAGCACATCATACACAACTTTTAATTAAGACAGCCTAACTTTTTTTAAGCACTTTTATTTCTGCCTGTCTCATTTGCCCATACCTTTGGCAGTGCCAGAAACTGCTGAACTGTTGCATCAATGGCCTGACAATATCACTTTACCCAAGGGAACATCCTGTACTTACATGAAAAAAGGTATTTTTCCTTTACTGAAATGCATCCCTGAAAAACATATTCTGAGATGAGTTAAAAGAAAGGACACAAAATGCAAGAAGATGTCCATATTGAGAATGTAGATTCTGTTCCTGCTCTGTCCCTGTAATGCCTGAAGTCCTTGTGCTGCCGCTGTTTGTGGTAAATTATATATCACCTTTTTTCTGACTCCTCTTACTATTATCTCCTGGTACCTATTCTTCTTTACCCTACTCATCATCTTCCCTCGTCTTCATAAAACGATCTAAAAGAGAAAATTACCAAGTGTAGGGGTCAGATGAGAAGAAAATGAGGTGCTGCTGTTGGGTGAGGCCAATAATTGTGGGACCTGTGAAACAGCTCCCACACAGGAAATTAGTTCTGATGGATAGTAAATACCTTGCAGTTATTTTGACATGATTTTTTAAATTTGGGGTCAACTAATACTTCTTGAATGGATGAAAAATCCAGAAAAAGATCCACAAGACTCCTGGGAGCTGTTTATTTTGTGTGTGACTACATATATATATTTTGTGGAATATGGAGAACCAGCTTTCATTCATTTTCTTTAAAAAGGGAACGAAATGGTTTGTTTCCCCAGTCAGGAGGATGTCTGAAGCTGTTGAGTATCCTGCTAAGGCCTGGCTGGGTCTGTGCTGACAATGCTCATCCCCCTCTCCGGGCTGAATTCCATCGGTGTCCCCCCAAACACCACAGGGGTGCAGCTGGCCGAGCACCCCGAGAGCCAACACAGCCCTTCTTCTCAGCCAGAGGTTGAATCAGCTCTGAGTAAAATGCTGTTGTAGCCCTTTGTGGTGATTATAATGATTAACTCCACGGGACTGAGAGCATCACCTTCTCCGAGTTCGTTTTCGGTCCTCTGCTGTTCCCCGAGCTGACGGGGGTCTCGCTCCTCTTCGAGCGCTGAGGTTTTATGTCTCAGATGTGCAGTGTCTCCTGTCTTTCCCTTTCAGAGGAGCGAGGAGTGTTGCCAGGAGAGTTTCCATCGAGATGGTAGTGAGGTAATTAAGGACAGAGTCGCAGAGCCCGCGTTGGGAGCCCGGCGCCTGTGGGGAGGGAGAGAAACCACCCCATTGTTCCCTGAGCAAAGAACTCCCGTAACGTTCCAGAGACATTTGCTAAATGCATGTAATGATGATGGAGCTGGGGTGAGTTTCAGCCTGAGCCCTTTTCCCCTGGTAAAATAAATGAAGGCTATTTTTTCTGACCCTGCTGGGTGTTACTGTAGTGTGAAAACCCTATTTATTGAAAAATAGGTTGCATAGAGAGTTCCAGGGCTTGATTTGACTCTCAAGTAGCAAGAAATAGACTGTGGATTTCCTTATAGCACTTAAGACTGGATGGGTTAAGAGTGAATTATGTGCTTTTAAAGGAATGTTAACTTGAGATAATGTAACTTCATTGAGAAGCCTTGGAATATACTTTAAATAGATTTTGTGCTCGGTAGCAGCCTCAACTGTATCTCATTACAAGGGGAATTGAAAACAAAACTCCTGTATCCTCAGTGGGAATACCCAGTGTAGTGTGACAGTGAGATTGCTGTTTGTGGAGCAGTTGCTGCCTGCAGTCTGTCCCTGAGGCAGGAGAGACATGAACCTTGGGATGGCTCAGCCAGAATCCCCCGTCCTCCATGTGAGATCTCTCTCTTTCCAGTGCTGTGCACCCCAAAACCACCCAGAAATGTTCTTTCCACGGTGAACACAATAAACACCTCCTGTCTGGGGAGGATCACTGGATTGTTGCATGGCTCTGGCAGTGGGAAGCCATTCCCTGTGTCCTGTCCCTCCATCCCTTGTCCCCAGTCCCTCTCCAGCTCTCTTGGAGCCCCTTTAGGCCCTGGAAGGGGCTCTCGGGTCTCCCTGGAGCCTTCTCTTCTCCAGGCTGAAAAACCTTTCCACGTAATTTCCATCAATTGCACATGGAAGTGTGTTTTTAGGTTTAGATTTTACACCTGTGGTCTCACCCTCAGCCATGGACGGTGGGAGCACTCATCAAGCTTTGCTCTTTCTCCCTGTTACTGTTTGCTGCAGCTGCTCTGCATTTCTGCCTCATCTAACATGATTGTAGCCTCAAGCCTGCACAATCCCCCTCCCTAGATCTGTGTCTTTACCCTCCTTAACATTTAGGGAACAACAGGCTATGTTTCTTCCTTGGGAGTATTCAAAGCATGAGTGAAGGCCACCAAAAAAAAAAAAAAAAAAAAAGAATGAAAACCAATAATGCTGGAAAATCTGTTTTTACTATTGAAACGATGCACATTTCATGGTCTAATTGAATTTATCTTCTCAGGTAACATGTTTTGTGCTGCACAGAAACAGACAGCCATTTTCTCACAAGCTCCTTGAGGTAAAAGTTTGTGAGAGCTGTCACAACACATCGTGTTCCCAGAGCTCGTTGCCGGCGGCATCACACGGCACACGGAGAGAACCAGCCCTGCACCCAGGTACGTCCTGCCTCGTGCCAGTCCAGGGGCTCTCTCTGCCTCAGAGTAGCAAGTTATCTGCATGCTGACAGAAATAATGCAAGGAAACCTTCCCCGGAGTCACAGTGCTCGGTGCAGTGCTGGGGAGCGGGGGGAAAGGAAGGAGCCTCATTCCCTGGTGTGCTGGGAAGGATTAGGAGCATGGTTTGTTGTTCCTTTGGACTATTTTATTACAGGTGAAATTTTCCTAGGAAGGCAGGGAATGTGGGGGGGGAGCAGGGAGGGTGTTCCCTCAGTATTCCTGTGCAGTGAGCAGTGTGTGCCATTCCTGCTGCTCCTGGACAGTCATCCCGGCTCTCCGGGCGGACCCGTGCTGCTGGAGACGGGCTCTGTGTGCCCCAAGCAGGAGTGGTGGCTTGCTGGGAGCTCTTCTGATACACTGAGGGAAGAGAGAGGAGCCTGCATCTATTAAAGAGGAGTAAGTGACTCCGTGTGCTCCCAGCCACGGCAGTGTCACGTTATCCATGAGGGAGGATTAGTACCTGTGGCAGAGCAGTGGCATGTGATACCCTCTGCTCCCCTCAGGAAAACGGGGGTCCTTCCCCCTTCCTGGAAACAGTTCATAACTGGCATTAGTGGTATAAATCACAGTGTCATGGAATTGTTTAGGTTAGAAAAGACCTCTGAGGTCACCAGGTCCAATTATTCCCCCAGCACTGCCACGGCCACCCCTAACCCGTGTACCCAGGTGCCACATCCACATGGGTTTTAAATCCCTCTGGGGATGAGGACTCCACCACTGCCCTGGGCAGCTGTGCCAGGGCTGGACAACCCTTTCCAGGAAGAAATTATTCCTAATATCCAACTTAAACCTCCCCTGGCACAACTTGAGGCCCTTTCCTCTGGTCCTATCACTTGTCACCTGGAAGAAGAGATTGGTCCCTGCCAGGCTCCAGTCTCCTGGCAGGGAGTTGAGGAAGTGAGGAGGTCCTCCCTGAGTCTCCTTTTCTCCAGGTTAAACATCCCCTTCCCCCTCCCTTGTTAAGTTTTGCTCTGTTCTGATGAGAATTTAAACAATGGCTCCCACACACAAACGCTGGGTCTGTCGGTGCTTTCAGGCTCGAGTTCACCACTGCTCAGGTTGAACACAAAGCAAATAGAGAGAAGTGACTTCATTACTTGCACTCTGGAAGCAACTTGACAGCCATTTAGAAAAATACTTAACATTGCCCAATTTGCTCGGTTCCTCCTGTCCCCCAGGAGCAGGCTGGGAACAGATCCATTCATCTCCGGCCCATCCGCGCTCGGAGGCGGCCGCAGCCCCGGCACTGAGTCGAGTGATCGATAATCCCAAGGCTTTACCTAAAAGGATGGAAAACATGACGTGACCCAGGAGGTGTGTGCTGGTGGCTGGGCTGCACTTTGTGTTGACAACCAGATGATAAAGGTCTTTTTATTCGGCATTTCTTAAAGCCGTGCTTTAAAGTTGACCTTATTCTCAGTGGGAAATGTGGCCTGGTGCTACACGAACAACATCAGGAGTAGGTTTAAGCTGTGATTTATTTAGGTCTTATTGCCTGCTTCACATAATAGTTTATATTAATTGTTCATTAATTTGCTCTAAAGCCTCTATCATCTTCATTTTGACTTGCATTCCATGAAATATCACTCCGTTGGGTCACTTTGTGGTTGTTGCAAGGGTGAGCTAAATGGGTTTTTGGGGAGGCTGTTGGTCACTGGAGTGCCTTATACAACCATGGGGTTCCTTAAGCACTTTGACCCTGCACCTACAGCCATTAGGAGCTCCAGGGAGCCCCACTCCTGCGTCTCTAAAGGACAGAGAATCCTGGAATCCAGTAAAGATTAGGCAGAAGGGAAACTCTTGATATCCAGAAAAATGCAATATTTATCATTCCACAGTTTATCACACATTAGGAAAGAATAAATGTTGGCTTTCACTGTGGCAGATTTTTGGTTTATCCCCCAAATTCATTGCTGCATCAAGCTGGTGCTTGTTCCTCTTGAGTCACACAGTGGGGTTTTGGCACCTACTGCGTTAACATGTGTGTATTCTTTGTGGCTACAATTTGAACAAATGTTTTGAAATTATGACAGAGAAAATTACTTTTCTTGCCCACATTAACAAGTAGGTGTCATGTGTATTAATTACTGAGACCAAGCTGCAACTGCAGCTGATAAACACATGGAGATTAAGTTGCAAAAAGAGAGGAACACTGACGTTTTCTTAAGGGATTGCCACAAAGATGAATAGAAAAGGGGAGAGGGGGAAAGGCTGGACCAAATGAAAAGGCAGGAACTCCAGGACAGATCCCACACAAAACACAGGGCTGGCTTTCTTTGGGAGTGTGTCTGCAACCAGGAAGAGCTGGAATGGTGTGTTTGGAGAATACCCATTTTAAGAACAGCAGTTTGAATTTTGGTTTCTCTGAGACTTGGTTGAAAGTTATGGGAATGGCAGGTAATTCCCAGCTGAGGCTATCGGGAGGAGCCGTGGTTACATTTCAAGCTGCACAGAAATTGTGTTGTCAGAGACTCTGTTACTACAGCCTGTTCTGTTTGCTGCTGTTCCTCTCAGTTTCACATTTTTATTGTATTCAGAAATTTCGCTATTGTCATTTTTCCCCTCGTTCACGCAACAAAAACTCAATCAGAGTGACATCAGTGAAAGAAATTGGTTTTTGTCAAACTCTCCCAGGCAGTCCCTGCTCTGGGGAAAGCAATAACTCTTCTGAGAGTTGGGGGGGTCTGGTGGGGAGACAGAGGCAGGAACAGACAGCAAAGGGTGGGGGCCACGAGAGCATCATCCACTTGGACAACTTCATATGGCCCAGGCAGTTAACACGTAATTGGCATTACACCACTGGGGTGCAACACACTTCTTGCTTGTACATTATCACAGTGAGAACACTCTTGCTTTGTTGTGTTAATAAATAACTGTTGTGTTTAAGAAATTAATTCACGTGGAAGGATTTATTGTAGTACACAATTAGAGGAAGAAAAATGACGAATTTGTTCCTTAGAGTGCCTTGAAATAATTTCTATCTCATCTGATTAGGGGGAAAAGGCTGCTTTGTCTTCTTAAATTATTTTGTCTCTATTTAAATAAATCTGAACCCTTGTGTGCCTGCAGGAATTACAAACGGCTGCTCAGGCCTAAATCAAGTGTTCCAGGGTTGCTGCATGAATCTTCCAAGGCAATAAACTTTTGGTACCTTTGACAAGTTTTATGGTTCCGGATAGGTGCACTGTGCTAAGGGCCATATTTCACAGGAACGCATCTGAATAGATCAGATCAGTTTTTATATGCTAATAATTTGTTTGGGTAGTTTAATACCAAGAGCTGTAATTCATATCTATCACTTTCCTTAGACTGTGGATAATTTCAGTAACGGAGAAAAATCCCTTCAGGAATCCCTCCAAGATTGCACTTTTCCATTGAGCAATTAAGGCAAGAATAAACAAGCCAAGAAATTTTAAAAAACATTGAATCAAAGCTCATCATCTCCAGCTCAGGGTCATTCCCTCAGAAGTTTCCCTTTCCTGCTACGTTTTCAGTTTGCTGAGTGTCTGGGCTCTTTTCCATTTCCCGTGGTAAATTCTTGGGCTGGCAAATCAATCTTGCTATTTAGACACTCGTTTTGCCTAGAAGGATAATCTAAATGTTTCCTTCCTTAGATTTCCCTCCAACTCCCACTGCCATTCACGGTGTTTTACCTTTTCTAGTCCATTATGTGTTGTGGGAGCAGCTGAAACTCAATTTTGCCATCGCAAACCAGCTGATGCTGCCAGCAGGAGCAGTGTGGGAATGGGGGGAATGCTGTGGGAATACTGGGTAGTTATAAAGCCAATTGAGAACTATTCGGAGGGCCGGAATTACTGAAAACCAGTCTCATCTTTCTAGTTGAGTAACAACTCAGAAGTCCTCCAAGATGTGCAAATGCCCAGGAAAACTCACCAGAACCTGCAGGGATTTCTGAGGGTTTTGTGCAGAAGAAAAGAAAGCAGGAACATTTTTTTTTAAAAAAAAGAACAAATTGGGGAAAAAAAAAATTGAAAATGTCTAAACATAGAGAAGATAAATGAGGCTAAAAGCCTATTTTTATTGTTTCTCCTGTAAAAATATCTTCAGTGCCAGAATGGAAAATGTCCTTATGGTAAACAGTTTATCACCCACGTGGGTGTGGGTTCCTGTGAGGCCCCACCCCGATATTTGTGCTCACAGACAGGTTGAGATAATTCCCTTGCACCCCCTGCCACTGCCCTCTCTCAAATGCACAAACCCACCTGTACTAATGGTTATTTGTCCCCGTGTTCCATGTAACCAGTTCTGAGCTCCGAGGTGTTTTGGCAGAACGCTCCACCTCGCACCACCTGGCTGCTGGAAATGCGGGTCTCCGGGATCTCCAGGGCTCCCTCGGAGCAGCTCCCAGCTGGAGACCTTCTGCTCTGCCTGGACAGGTCCTTCTCTCCAGCCCAGCCTTTGCTGTGCCTGTGACACGGAGCTGTCTGGGCTGAGAGGTTATGGAGGTTATGAGGTCAATTATCTACACTTACCTAATGATCACTGCTGGTGCTTTGGAATGAAATAACCCTCATCTTTTAAACCAAAACCCACCTGGCCACTGCCGCATGGCCAGGCGGGGGGGGCTGATGTTGTGTTACCATATGAGTCAGAAGGCATTTGAATTATTAAATCATGCAGTGGAAAGGGAAGCAGTGGCATGGGAATGCAGCAGCAGCTCTTGGGGACTGTGAGTATTGTACCTGGAAAACTGTGGAAAATTACTTATTTCACACCTTCTCTGGGCTATAAAAGAGGCCCAAAGAGTGGTAATTGTATTGGGAACTAATCCTCAGTATGTTGAGTTTCCCCTTTTTTACAGAAAGGATGGAAAAATGGAAGGGCTGGAGCCTCCCCCAAAGCCTGGCCGAGGAGTGGGACACAGTGGGGACCCCCATCCTCCTCCTGGGGCCAGCAGGTCTCGTGGAGACTTCATCTTGTACTTCCTTGTGCTTTGGGATGAGTGTTCCAGTCCTGCATTTAAGGCAAGCCATGAAATACTGTAAATTGACTATTATTTGGTTTTCTGTGCCTTGATAATTGAGACTAATCGAAGCAAATAGCCAGTATTTTCTGGTGGGATGACCTTGGGAGCAGGAGCCCAGCTAGTTGTGTCTTCCTCCAGGGAGGAAAGTTAGAGGAATTACTGCCAAATCATAATAATAGCAGCAGCACACGGGCTGTAATTCTCCACTCCCCTGCTCCAGCGACACCTGAACACCAGCGTGAGGAAAACAAGTCATTTATCAAATATAATTCCTTGGAGCCGCCGGGAGTGCGGAGCAGAGTCGGGAGGAACGGGCAGAGCAATCTCTGCCTCGGCCCAGCCATTAAGGAACCAGCAGGTAATTTTCCCATTTTGGCAATTTGTGCCTGCTCAGGCCAAATCTGGCTGTGCACTAATATGACTTGCTAAAGGAAATGTCCCCGTTTCCTTTTTAAGTTGCTGTGAGGTGTGAGATTTGCTGCTCCCACCTCCACTTCCTAACGAGGGACCCGACCCCGTTGCTCTCCGTGTCCCCGAGGTGCCTGTGCACCCCCAAATCACCCACCCCAGCTCTCATCTTGTCCTATTTTTTTTCAAGAAAGTGAGGTTCATGTGATACCCACAGAAATGCTGAGCCTTCTGCAGCTATTTTGGTTTCTGTAAAATCAAGGAAGCTCTTACAGGGAGAAAATCAAGGAGATTTTACAGTGGGAGAGAGAGCTAAGAGATAATGAAATACTAAAGAACTTTGTACAGTGAAATTGGTTAAAGGGAAGGGCTGTCCTGAAGCAAAGGAGAGAACCTGGCCATCAGAAGATGTTTGCAGCAGCATCTGGCCAGGAAAGCAGTAGGTGGAGAAACCTGGGCACCAGGCACATCATAAGCACTGTTGGTGTGCGGTGGGGGGGGGTTGTTAATCATTTGGCTTATGGAAAAGCTTATGGAAAAGCTTATGGAAAACCTGGTTTTGGACTGAATTCTATACAAAGAGTAAGTGATGGAGGAAGAGGAACAAACTGAAGAGTTAGACAGAAAGACCTCAGCACAGGAGAGTGAAGTGAGTGAGGGCTCCCATCTGATTTCTGGTTGATAGGAGTTGACTTCTTGCTAAAAGAGGTAATTCTGGACAAAAATGAAGTGAACTTGGTGTATTTTTGTCTGAAAAGGAGGACTGAGAGCCAAGTGTCAGCAGGTTATGCTGGTTTCTGTGGAGAGGGAAGCAATGAAATACTGGCCAAGGTGAGCTGGCTGCACAAGGGGTCAGGAGGCAGCAGTGACTTCCAGCCCGTGACATCACAGCTTGGCCTGGGACAGGGAGAAATGGGTAACCAGGAGCAGTTATACACAAAAAATCTTAACAAACAAAACAAGGAGCTGCTGTGACACATGTTTGGTAAAGAGAAGGTTTGAGTGGTTCCGAAAGCTGCAGATCTGCAAGTCAGCCCCTCACCTGCAGGAAAGGCACTGCACCAGCGACTGCAAAAGCCAAGTCTGAGGGCAAGAGGAGAGAACAGTCTGCACTGAGCCATAAAACCCCATAAATCTGTGATTAAAACCACTGAAGCGATTTCAGCTGAGTCCTGGGCTGAGCAGGGCGAGGAGGAATAAGCTTGGCACAAGATCTGCCCTGCTTCGGCCAGCTGGGAGTTTTCTTCACATTCCCACCTAATTTCCAAGGCCCAGCTCCCTGCAGCCTTTTGCAGGCAGCTTGGCTAGTCCCCCAAGCTCTGCCTCGCTGCCCAACACTTTTGTCCACCTGCTTACATCCCCTTTTGCACGGAAAATGGGAAAACTGGGATGTGTCGCAGTACCTGACAGGATCTTCTGAGCATCTGGCACGGTAGGAGAAAAGGAGAGACCTCATGCAGTAGAAATATTAGTAAGAAAAATAAGAGTAAAGAATGACAATAATAAAGACAAATAAAACGGTAAAATAAAATAAGAACAAGGGAAAGGAGTCTGGCTCCTTGTTATTAATCTGCAAGTTGGAGAATATAAAGTAGCAAGTAAAGGTATTTTTGTGGAATTGGTTCTGACGCCAAACTTGTATGAGATGAGCTCTAAGGAATTCCTTTGATTAGGGAGAGGATTAATGTAAAAGGTAGAAAAGTAGGGAAAAACCAATGCCTTATGCAGCAGAGTAATTAAGTAAGACATTCACAGCATATTTATTGCAGTGATTTAGGTACAGAATGGCTCAGTAGATAATGTGTGTGTATTTACACACATGGAAGTTGTAGATGTTTCTACATGTAATTATCTAGGAATATGCTATAAATCTCTAAAATGGCTGATAAGGGCCTAAGATGACTGTCATAAGTTTAAAATGCCTTTGAACTTAATGGCTTTGCCATTTAACTCAGCATTTCACCTCCAAATGGAAGTTGTTAACAGCCTCAGAGGGCAGAACAATCCGGCTCTGCAGAATTCAAAGGCAATCCAAGTGTTGGGGCGGAAACGGGAGTGGTAAACGCAGGTTTTCCTTTAAATCTTTTTCTAGGGCCAGTCCCTCAGAGCGAGCTGGGACTGTGTGGTCCAAGGTCCCTGAGTGACTGAGGCTGTGTGGAAGGTTTGCAGCCCTGGGGCTGCAGCACGGGGCTGTCCTGTGCAGCCTGTTCCAGCCGGGAAGTCCGAGTCTAAATCATCCCGAGGGCAAGGCTGGCTTGAAGTAAGTCATTCTACCTGTCTTTACAATGCTCTGAAGGAGGAAATGTTGCTCCTTCTGTAGCTCTTGGGGGCTGTTGTTCCCCCAGCCTCACCCGAGCGCGGTGCTGAAGGACGGGGTTCACACGGGGGTGGCTGGTGCCGAGCCGGGAATGTGCCCGCTGGGTTTATGGAGCAGAGGAGGTTCCAAAGGGACCGAGGAAATTAGTCCCCTGTATTCTGAGTCAATAAATGAACCACATGCATTGCAAAGATCACTTTCCCATAAATCTTGGGTGACGGGGAAGTGTCGCTGTCACCTGCCTCGCCCCTGCACCAAGGGCTGGGAGTTCTGCGGGGGTGTCCTGCTCTGGGGGAGCTGCAAATCTCCCAGGACCTTCTGAGGCTCTTGGTGCTCAGCTCGAGGCATTTAGTCAGGAAGGTGCTGCCTGAGCCAGGGGTTCTCTGTGCCGGAGCTGAGGGGTCTGACTTACAGAATCACAATCATTTGGGTTGGAAAAGATCTCCAAGATCCATCGAGTCCAACCCTTGTCTGCCAGCCCAGAGCACTGAGTGCCACATGCAGTTGTTCCTTGGACACCTCCAGGCATGGGGACTCCACCAGGGCAGCCCCTTCCAGTGCCTGACAGCCCTTCCCATGAAGAAATTCCTCCTGATGTCCAACGTGACCCTCCAGGCAGGGGGTCCACCTCACCGGAGAAGGGCTGAACCTCACTGCTGACAGACCAGCTGGCCTGTGCTGGGCTGAGGAGTGTCCCCGGGACGTGCTACTCCACAGTTACTCATCCCAGGGTTTCTGTCTTGGTGCACTTCCCGAGCTGAGCAAAGGGAATAAGCTCACTGCGCACTGGCTGGGTGAGTAAATCAGTGCTGGCACCCAACACCGTGCTGTTTGTCACCTCCCCTCTGCTCCTCCCCGAAGAAACACAAGATTCTCACCTTCAGCAAGTCGTGTCTATTAAAATCTGGATGATCACATGAAGGAGATCAGGTCCTACAATGATAAAACAAATTTCTGCTGCTCTGGAGAAGCCAGTTGGTGACCTTTCCCTCTCAGCTTCCCTGGTGATTCACAGGTTTTATTTTTTGCTAAGTACAAAAGCGTTTTGCCTGGCAAACACTCCTTCGCTGAAGGTGAAAATGAATAAGAAAGCCCACAAGACCCCGAGGGGAGGGTTAGTCGTTCACAGTTATCACTATTTATAACAGCAGCAGTGGGGAGCTCTCTGGGGGATGCAGGCGATTCCCTGCCCAGCCCCAGCTCAGTTCCCCAGATAATTCCCCATGTTAACCATTGTTAGGGGTCCTGTGTTTTCAGCAGGAAACTTGGGAAACTATGGGAACTTCACAGCCTGATTCACCAACGCGATCACTTTAAATGATAGGTCTACTACTAGAGGGCATTTGGCATTTGACTCTATTAAAAAATTCATCAAGAATTGATACACTGCATTTTTCATTCCAAAAATTGCAATCAGGTAGCAAAGGCTGAGTATTCATAGGAGAGTAATATCTTCTCAGCGTTCATTAATCTGAGTCAGTAATGAACTGCAGGTAAAATGGGGGGATAATTCAGAACAAGTAATTTATTTGGTTATTTTTTCTCATCTTCTCCATTATTAAATATCCATGAACAGTTTAATTGACCTTCCTGAATTTTTCATTTCCCTCTCAGAGGTGTTTTTGGTAAATGGTTTGCAGGGCTGTTGAGGGGTTGGGTTCACCAGGGCTCACCAGGCAGAGCAGTTGGTGGTGGGGGCAGCTGGTCCCTGGGCCCAGAGCGGTGCCAGTTGGACAGGGCTCTGCCCACGGGGCTAACTCCTTGTATTTCCCCTTTATCTTCCTCACCCAGTTCATGTCTGATGGGACAAACCCCTGAAGAACAGCTCATTCCTTCGTCCTTACTGTTATCTTGAATATATTTTAAGTTTCTGAGCTGTCTCCTCAATCTCTGTTTGGTTTAAGGCTCAATTCCCCAACTTTGTTTCATCCCTTGGTGATGTTTTCTGGGCCTCTGATCTCCTTCCTTGCCCTTTGATTCCCTCCATTAGTTCACAACTACACTAACACACAGTATATAAACCAGATTATATTTCTCCAATTAAGTCTTACTGGGACTGAACCCAGCAGAAGGATTATTTCTCATATCTTGATGGTCACATTTCCATTTACCACCCTGGAACACTGGCCCCTTTCAGAGCAGCCATTCCCAGCTCCCTTCCCCACTCATCGCCAGCCTGTAACCACATGACTGATTATTTCAGCCCAGGTGTGGGATCTGTGTTGTCACTCTTCAATAACAAGATTTCTTTCAAGATTGTTTCGGCAATGTCAAGCCCTTTTTGAATTTCAGTCCCATCCTCTCGTGTGCTCAGCTCCCAGTGCCAGCAGACGATTTAACGAGCACAGTCCTCCTTCGTCATGCAAGTCATTAATGAAGAAATTAATAATGTGAGTTCAAGGCAGGTCTCTCAGAAACTTGATTCATCTTTTCATTTTAAAAACATCGTTTTCTGGAAAGGAATGGTCTTCCAGCAAGCTTTGTAGGCTGTGCAGATGTCACCAAATGCCATGTTGATAGTGAAGGCTAAAGCCAGGCTATGAACCTTTGATGGCCTGAGGGAGGAAATGCAACTGGGATGGTGCAGCCCAGCCAGTGCTGTTTGCTGCTGCCCACACCTTCAGGATCTTGTTGCTTTTGTGGGAAGTTTGAGTATTTTTCTGGGAATGGATGGTTTGTGAGCTGGTATGTAAAGTATACATTCCTTCTTCTGGAGAGAGACAATTCACAACAGCCTGGAGGGACAGGGCAAGGGGGAACGGCTTCAAATTGATGGAGAGTAGGGTTAGATTAGAGATCAGGGAAAAATCCTTCCCTGTGAGGGTGGGGAGGCCCTGGCACAGGTTGCCCAGAGAAGCTGTGGCTGCCCCATCCCTGGAAGTGTCCAAGGCCAGGTTGGACGGGGCTTGGAGCAACCTGGGACAGTGGAAGGTGTCCCTGCCCATGGCAGGGGGTGGAAGGGGATGATCTTTAAGGTCCCTTCCCCCACAAACCATCCTGTGAGTCTAAAGACATGGTTGTTTTCCCCCCATCTTTCCCTCTTCATCCTTCCCCAATAATAGTTAAAATTCTGATATTGATTCAGACAGTCCCTCAAGTATGCAAAGATAAAGCTCATCAGCATAACCAATTTGCAAACATCTAAATTAGCCAGGCACTCTCCCCATTCCCTTTGCAGGAGATTATAAACTTCCCTCTTTGTTACAGCATTATTGTGCCGACCATCTGCTCTTAGTTAGCCTTTTTCATGAAGATTGAAGCAAGGAAAGCTTATTAAACACTCAGCTTCCTTGGTTAATGGCTTTCCCGCTCCTTTCTCAGCCTTCCTTTATTACTAATGTACTTATGGAATGATATCTTGTTAATTGGCCCACGCTTTGTACCTGACCCCTCCGCCTTCGTCGCTGCACGGCTCTGTGGAGAAAATGCTCATGGAGCATTTAAATGCTCCAGCTCAGGCCTGAAATTCCCACATATTAAATCCATGGAACACAGAGAATCAGTTTTCACCCTTCAGTGGTATTTGTGGGTCAGGTCTCCCACATGAAAGACAAAGGGGTGGCAGTGACCTGACCCTGCTCCCAGGTGGGATCCATGGGTAAGAGAAGGCAGAAAACCGTAAGTGCAACTGTTGAGATTAGAAATGTTTTCAAAAATATGCAATTTGTTCAAATTTCATGAACACTTTTCCCAGGTTCTCCTCTCCTGACTCGCCCTGTTCTCGGTGCATCATCTACATTATTTCTTAGGTCTTTAGAGTTCTCTGGGGATTCCCCCTCACTGGTCCCCAGTCTATGAGGAAGTGTTCTCTGTCCTTGATCCTTGTGAAATAGCTGCTGCAGCAGGTTTCACCTTCGGAAGCGTGTGACCTCAAAGGCACAAGAAAAATCCTCCTCAATTACCCTGGACAGCTTGTAAACAGATTTTCAAATTATTCCAGCCCTATGTAAACACACCAGGGCTTGAAAAACCCAGTTGCAGTCCCAGAGCTGTAGATCAATAGAGGCCTCTGGTCTGAAGTCGCTCATGGCACAGCAATTTAGATAATAAGATGGGGAACATAATAACATAAAATTTCAGTGTTGCAACTTCATTTTTTTTTGCTCTCTCACCAGAGACTAGGGAAATGAAGAGAGCTCTGATTTGCAAAGCTAAATAAAACAGAAGCACGGAGGAACCTGGCTGGGCGTGCTGACCTTCTTTGCAGTTTTCAAGCAACTCAAAACTGAATCTTGCTTAGAACTGGCCATTATCCTTGTTTTCTCATGCAGAGCCATTAACCTCTAACTTACTGAAGCAAGCAAACTGTTATTTACTGGTACAAAAAAAACCCCCCAGCCTTCCTCATTTTCTCCTGAAACATCTGAAAATGGATAAGCTTTGGCAGATCCTAATAGTTCCAACCTGCATAAGATACTGGGTGAAAATAAAAGTGCACGCTGCTGGTTACGTAACGTAAAATGGCTGAAATGCAGCAGAAATTTGGAATCTGTCTAAATTCTTGGGAGCTGGAAACAGGAGCCTTTGCTGCAGGGAGCTGCCTTTTTGGGGATGGGGGGGTACCCTAATGCCAGCCCTAATGGTGCCTGGAGGGAGCTCTGAGTGCTGCAGGAAGCATCAGAACTGGCTCTCGGTGTCAGACTGGAGGAACCTGTTTCTTGCAGCAAACCAAGCTGGAGAACACTTTGCAGTGGGATCTAACCACAAATATCCCTCCAGTTTTCCCAGTCTGAACTGGTGTGTGAGTGTGCTGCAAGGCAAAGGCAGGTGGAGCAGACCAGGAGACAAACATTGTCAGTACTTCCGTTAAATTAAATGGAAATAGCTGTTACTTGCAAGCATTGCCCTTGGGCTGGGCAATTCCATGTCGTATGTAACAGATGTGTTGCATCGATGATGCAGCACTATCAGACGCATGGTGGGATTTTGGGGGTTGTCCTGTGCAGAGCCAGGAGTTGAGCTCAATCCTTGTGGGTCCCTTCCAACTCATGGGATTCTGATTCTGTGCCCGGCCCTGGCAGGGGCAGAGTCCCCAGCCCTGGAGGAGTTTAAAAGCCCTGTGGATGTGGCACTGGGGGACGTGGGTTAGCGCTGGGCAGTGCTGAGGGAACGGTTGGACTCAGTGGTCTCAGAGGGCTTTTCCAACCTAACCATCGTGTGGTGCCTCCTCACGGCTCTCCAGGTTTCGAGGGAGAACAATCCACATCTTCCAATTCAAACGGTGTGAAGGACGGCGGAAAAGGAGGAACTGGAGACCAAAGGTACAACTGTAAACTGCAGCTCCCGCAAGAAATCTTTTCTTCCAGTTCTGCACATCTCCAGCCAGTTGTAGCCTTTTTTTTTTTTTCTTTTCCCCTAGCTCTTTCTTTGTAGCTCTTTGGTTGAGAAGAAGTGAAAAGCTCAGTCTGGAGTCTCTAATTCTGATCAGTTGCCCACAGGCAGAGTGTTCCTGGTCCACTGCTGTTTGAGGGGACTGGAGTCTCCAGCCTGTTTCAAATGAAGAAGTTCTGGCAACAACTGCAGCCAGTGAACTGCAGACTTCTGCAGCAGGTGAGCAGCATTTAGGAGGCTCTGAGAAAGAGGGATCCACAGAGAAATCAGGTTGTGTTTTTTAAGCAAGTCTCTTTTTTGACAGGGAATTGAAATATCAAGCCAATTAAAATGCCAAGAAATTTTCAAAACACAGACTTAACAGAGAAAATATGACTTTAGCAGCAGACGATGTAAGCAAATAACAGAATTTTGAGTGCTGGCACCAACTAAAAATGGTTTATAAATGAGGCGTTTTTTCCTTTTCATCCATTCCTTCAAGCAGTCACTCAATGAAAATGTAACTTCCAGATCAGTGAGTAAATGGTTTAAGGTCTGTCCGTGGTGGTGGGAAGGCCCAGCTCTGCAATGGGAGCATTCATGCTCCAATACATCGTGGTATTTTCTGATATATAAACTGAAGAGCAAAAAGACAGATTGTGGTCTAAAGGTCAGGATAATAAAATAGCAGGATTTACTGATTCCCCTCAGAGTTTATGATCCAAGGAAGATCTCTTGTTTCAATGGATAAGAGTTCCAAAAAGCTGTATTAAACTTCGAGGGAAGAGGAGCCATTCCAGGGTTACAACTGCTGCGATCCATTCCCCGCCTGCCTCAGTCTCCCGAGAAATAATTAACCCAAGAACTGGTTTTGCCTTTTTTTTTTTTTTTTTTGAGGCAACTCATTCAGGGTCAGAAGGAAAATTAGTTTTCCTCCTCCCCATAGCCTTTTAGTGGTGTTATTTACAGGCACTGCAGTTTTCCACCTCCCTCCCAGAAGCCCCGGGAAATGCCACCGTGGGCGCCCCGTCGCCCAGGCTGTGACGAGACACGTCCTGTGCCAGACAAATGCTACGGAGCCCTGACAGCAGAAAGGCTGCCGGTTTGTCGTTTGCCCTTCTCACCCTGGAAAAATAAAGACCTTTGAGGTTTTTTTTTTAGTTACTGAATTGGAAAGCGTTAAGTTGTGCCGAGGCATTGCTTGAAGCAGGAGGAAAAAAAAAAAAGGTTGGAAAAGGGGTTTGCTCAATAATCACACGAGCTGGAACCGCTTGTTCTCTGCAGCCCAAACGGCCACCAGCCATCAAGAATGTTTTTTCTCCTGAAGGTCAATAAAAAAACCTCGCCTTTTTTCAGTTTTTAGTTTTATACTATATTGGAAAAGCTGAATCATGTTTTAGTTCCAAAAAATCTTATTTAAAGTCTTTTGAGAGGTACTTAAAGCTTCCTTACACCCCCTCGCTACAGAGCCTGGGGTTTTATCACATTTATGCTGCTGGAGTGCCTCTGTTCAAGGCACGTTCTTCAGGTGCAGGGGCTACAAGGAAAATCAGAGTGATTTTCTTGTTTCCCTCGCTGCCCATGTTTTTACAGAGCTGTTGAACTGCACTTGCTGGGTTTTACCCTGACACTTTCATTTGGAGGCAATCTGATCTGCTCTGACTGGAAATTTTAAAGTGGAAGTCCCAGTGCACAGCAGAAACAAGGCATAAATTTCATCATTCGTGACCCATTATCAGGTTGCTGGGTTTTTTTTAATCTGCCACTTCAGAACCCGTGTGTTGTTCCACTCCGGGTGTTTTAACAGCTCATTTTCCTTCGGCTGACATTGCTGTGTCACGGTTCATGTCTCTTCTGACATGAAGCTATCAGGTTCTTCCATTTAGTCATCCATTCTACTCCTGCTTACAAATGAGGTTTAGAGAAGCTCAAACCTTTCTGCGTCTGAGGTTTCCCACTTGAGCAGTGCTGCCCTTTGCATTTTATAATTGCTGATGTAGTTTCAGTCGAGGGACTGAACATGCCTGTAAAATACTGAAGAATGACTACTCTAAATAAATACTAGAAAGTAAAAGCTGTTTAAAATGCATCAATGGGCCTTTCACAGACTTTTAAATTCCTGCAAAATTAGAATGTCTCAAAGTGTCCCGGTGCTTCTGTTCTCTCCCAGGACGCTTTGCCAGCTTGGCTTAAAATCTAGACCAGGATTTGGTCTGTCTGTGGTTTCTTGGTGCTCGTCGTGTTTCTGATGTGTCACCTGCCCTTGCCACGCTCTGACAGAACCAGGACCAGAGGGAAGCAGGTACCCCAAGGCCAGGCTGGCAGCTCTGCCGGTGCCTTCTCCAGGCAGCACAAAAACTGGAGGTGTCACTGTCTGCATTAATATCTCCTCATCCCTGTGCGAGATCATCTGGCGCTTTTCATAAAATTCACAGATATTTTATTCTAAAGAGTGACAGGAGCATGTTTTTCTGTCTTTCCCCCCACAAATACGGCTGGAGGGAGAGGAGAGTGGTGCCCCCTCGCTGACTGATGCTCCGTGACACGGGGGGAGAGGAAACGCAGCACTTTGTCACTGCGAAGTGAGTCACTGCCGGGGGTCCCTCCCCAGCGGCGGCTCCCCCCGGAGGGAGGGTGTTAGTCAGGCTCCCAGCCCAGCCCACGGCGGCAACTGGGAGCACTGGGCGGGGGAATGGCTGACGTCACCCTGCAGGATGCTCCCAACGCAAACAGCTCCAGTGCTTCCAGAGGGGCCGCGTCTCTACGAGTTGGGCGGTGGAAATGACTCACGCAGGAGAAAGTTGTGCCTGTGAATGGTCACCCAAGCTCCACGTTTGGTAAGAGCTCATCCAGGCTGAGCCGGGTGCCAGCAGAGCTGAGCCGGGTGCCAGCCCTGGTGCCCGCAGGTCCCCAGCCCTGGAGAGGCTGGAGGAGCTCGGCTGCGGAGGTGGGTTCCCAACCCCAGCCTGCTTCCCCTTCCTTCCAGAGCCTCACGCTGTTGCTGCCTTCCTGGCACTCGTGGGAACAACGTGGTTTTCCTTCCCGGGCTCTGGAGAAGTGGTTTATGGCACGAGCAGCACAGGCTCTGAAAATCCTCCATTCCCTGTCACCACGAACTGCAGACACGGAGGATGGAGGGCACAAGGCACTTCTGGGTAAATGGAAGCTGAAGATGTTGTAGAAGTGTCCGATCTGTCAGAACTGGGCAGGTGGTGCCAAGGCACTGACTGCTTCGGGTACCACCCAGCTCTTGCCGTGCCGACCCCGGAGCGAGGGCACCGCTGGCCGAGGCCGGGCTGTGGCAGCGCTGGGGTTTGGTGCTGAGCAGTCCCCTCTGTTGGTGCTGAGCAGTCCCGCTTTGTTGGTGCTGAGCAGTCCCCTCTGTTGGTGCTGAGCAGTCCCACTCTGTTGGTGCCCCTTCCCCCCGGCAACTGGCAGTAGGACAAGGGGAAACGGCCTCCAGCTGTGCCAGGGCAGGGTCAGGTGGGACATCAGGAGGAATTTCTTCATGGAAAGGGTTGTCCAGCCCTGGAAGGGGCTGCCCAGGGAGGTTTGGAGTCTGGCCGTGGCACTCGGTGNGGGGATCCATGGGCTGGGCGGGCTTTTCCAACCTCAGGGATTCTGGAGTAAGTTACGGTTTTCCACTTGCAGGACAATATTTTGCTGTTCAATTACAGACGCAATATCAAGCCACGGTATAGGAAAGAGCTGGGGAAGCTGAATCTTTCACAAGAATACTGCAATTGGGGTATTTTCCCTAAAATCCTGAGGTGAGAGATTGCTTGGTCCCGCTGACACCATCCCAAGTACCGTGTGAGAGAGATCTGACCCCCCATTTTCACAGAATCAGAATCATAGAGTGGTTTGGGTTGGAAGAACCATAAAGCTCACCCAGTTCCAACCCCTGCCGTGGGCAGGGACACCTTCCACGAGCCCAGGTTGCTTTTTCGTGCCGTGCTTCAAATCGGAAACTGCCATTAAATTAACAATAATTTTAGTATGAATTATGAATATTACACACATTGTATCTTTCCCCAATTCTTCATTTTATTTCAGTTATGTGAATGATCTCTTTTCTGACAGAATTTGATTATCTTGTTTGTCTACAGCTGGCTTTGATTTCACTGCTGGTGGGTTTGCTCTGTGAATTAGATATCACTGAGATATACAAGTGCTGCTCTAACCAGGTGGCTCTGCCTCTGACGAAGGAGTGGGAATGTAATGGAGTTTCAGTGTTCTATTATAACTCTATTATATATTACTTATATGGTACCTATCTGTGGGTAATATATTTATTTTATTCCCTGGCAATTCTAAATTGCCTGGGGGGAAGGGAGGGGGAATTTTGTTTAAACAAAAAATGATAAAAAATTGTCATTTCATCCCAGAATCAACAAAGGAGCCAATTTGACCCCATGTTACATATTTCATTTTAGTTGCTATGTAATTTACTATTTTTAACATGGAATAGCATTCAGAATGAAATATTTGACACAAAGTATTTTGATGAGAAAGAAATGTTGCTTAAGCACTAAAGAATTAAGACAACTTTTGGAAGTTGATGGACAATTGTGAAGCATTTGTCAGCCTGAAATTGTGATTTTTTTTTTTGAAAGAAGTTTTTTAACAAACTTTTGTGCAGCTCAAGGTCAGCCCCAGCCACACACGTCCACCCTGCTGAGCACTCGGGCACATTGTACAGATTTATGTTCTGAGGAGAAGAAATTTATCCTCAGTGCCTGAACTCCCTAAAATGTAGTAAATAGTAACCCCTAAAATGGAGCTCCTGGTGCAGCCCCGGAGGTGTGAGACGTGATTTCCGTTCCACCACCACCCTCAGCCATAGTTTTTCTTTCAATTTGTCATCAAAACATTACTGTAGTTCCTTGTTTTGTTTATGATCATGGAATCCCAGAATGGTTTGGGTTGGAAGGGGCCTTAAAGCCCATTCAGTGCCACCCCCTGCCACGGGCAGGGACACCTTCCACTAGCCCAGGTTGCTCCAAGCCCTGTCCAACCTGGCCTTGGACACTGCCAGGGCTGGGGCAGCCACAGCTGCTCTGGGCAATGAGGAGCCTCCTGGCTTTCCTTTCTCTCCAGGTAGTTTTGAACCTTATTTTCTCCCTTTTCAGCTGAGCCTCCTCGATGCAAATGAACACGTTAGTGTGACTTCATCCACGGCAGGAGCTCTGACATCGTCTCTCAGCTGCCCAAAATTACAGCAATCGGTTGGTTTTGGCTGTGGATCTTCACCCGACGTGCCAGCAAGGGCTGCTGTGGGGGCGGGATTCCAGCCCACGGATGTGGTGCTCTGAAAGAGCCGTCATTAAAAAGGCATCGCCTTCTGCTCTTCTCTAGTGGTTGGGAGCAGGGACACGGTTGGAAGGAAAGAAGGAGGAGGATGGAGATCTGAACATTTCCAGTCTCCAAGCAGGTACTTCCAAGGGGCAACGAGCCCTGAACGACCCTCCCACCCCTGCCCCGTGGTCCCTCAGCTCGCCTGATGCAACGCAAAATAGAGAGGACTTTGCTTGCCTCATTAGTTGGAGGAGATCATTAGCTTCTGGATAAGATGGTTATGCTGTAATTTGTTGCTCCATATTCTACATATTTTAGACCAGTTGATGACCTTTAAAAGGAATTAATTTTTTTTTTATATTTTTCAGTGCTTAGGTGTTTTAATCTGTTCTTTACATTTCCTTTTAGAACCATATTTGTAATTTAAAGCTCACCTCTGTGTGCCTTAATACAAAGCTCTCATTTGATTTCATTTTATATCTGCGATATAAATCTTTGCTCCTTATTTTAGCTTTGTCTGTAATGCAACCACTGAGGCAAATGCTAAAGATGTCTCTGATTTTCTGTCAGGATCAGGATTTTCACAGAATTCAGAATAAGGCAATGCTTCTTCAGTCTTGTTCTCACATTTTAAGAATAAAAGTCAATGAAATGCCACTACAGATATATTTTTTTGGTGCTGCAAATTGCATTTTGATGAATCTCCACTCCTGAACGAGCCCTCCTTCAGCACTGCCAGGAAGCCTCCCTTGTTGCTTCTAGCAAGAATTGTCATGGTGATGCATTCTGTTGACCACATTTTTGAAACACAGATTGTTTCTAATTTTGTTTCTCCAATTTACTCTGTGCTGCGATATCTCTGGTTCTTTCTCTCCCTCTCTGTTTTTTTGAAGATTTCTGTCACGACAAGCTATAAACACCCACCCGCTGGGCTCTGCCCTGTCCCCTTCACATGGGCACATGTGCTGGCCGAGACTGCCTCGCTGCCTTCTCCCCCCGTGGCTTTGGGCTGTGGCTCCAGCACCACACCACGATGGCTTTGGCCTTGCTCTTTGGCAGAGCTGGGGTTGTCTCCATGTCCTGGCACCCACGTGCCAGAAGGACACCTCACCTTCTGCTCCCAGAGCACTCGTCGTTCTGGGGAAGGGTCTGGAGGGTCAGTCCTGTGAGGGGCAGCTGAGGGAGCTGGGGGGGCTCAGCCTGGAGAAAAGGAGGCTCAGGGGGGACCTTCTGGCTCTGCAACTCCCTGACAGGAGTGTGCTATTCTAACAGGAAGGTGACTTTCTGCAGCCTTCCATAGAAGGATGTACTTCAGCTCTTGAATTGCTCTCTGAATGCAGGAGAAGAATGGGAAAAACTACCAGTCCATGGCGTGCAGGCTCGTTAGCCTTCCATGGCTAATTGTGCCTCTGTGGGAGAGGCCAGGCAGTGGCCTGAAGAGCACTCAGCCCTCAGAAAGACTGGCAAGCTTTTAACTGAGCTGAGAGCTCCACGAAGAAATTAAATTTGGCAGTGAAAGTGCAGTACTTAGGTTAGTCTCAAGTAGTCTTGAGATATAAAAACGTTTCTGTGGGAGTTCTTGGCTGAGTGTGAAGGCTGAGAGAGAAGAGTCCAGCAGCCTGTGGAGTGCTCCTGCTTTATTTGTTTCATCCTTGTGTTGATGGTTTTAAGAGGCCTGAATTTATGTCTAAGCATTTACTGTGCATCCCTGAAGGAGCAGGGGCCGGTTCTCCCGTGGTGCTGGTCCCTTTGGGGCTGGTAATGCAGTCTGGGAGCTCCTGCTCTTCCTGTTTAGGAGCTGTGAACAAAGCCTTAAATGCAGAGGGGAAACTGGGTATTAAATTAGCAGAACTTCTGTTGGTGCTTCTGGATTCCTCCTCCGCAAACCTGGCTCAGCCCCAGACCCCTGGGACGGAGCATTTCCCATCCTGTCCGGACAGATGGGGCAGGGACGTTCCTGGGCACTGTGACATGGAACCACAGGATGGTTTGGGTTGGAAGGGACTTTAAAGCCCACCCAGTGCCACCCCCTGCCATGGGCAGGGACACCTTCCACTAGCCCAGGCTGCTCCAAGCCCCGTCCAACCTGGCCTTGGACACTTCCAGGGGTGGGGCAGCCACAGCTTCTCCAGGGAAGATCTGGAAGTAAAATGCTGCAGCAAAACAGGCAGAGGAGGAGAAACCCTGTGATTCCAAGCCTCTCCCATCTCCAGGCAGTCCTCCCAACTCCAAAATCTGGTTGTTTGGGTGGGGTGGTTCTAGTTTGGTTGTTTTTAAAGAACAGGGCAATGAGACCCTCCAGGCTTCAGGAAGGAGCCGCCGGGTGTGACCGTGAGAGCAGGGGGTGTGCCGGGGTGAGACCCGGGTCCCCAGCTGTGGGAGCACGGCCCTGGGGACGCTGACAGGGAGCAAGGGGCAATTTGAACAGCTTCCCATGGGCTCTGACCTGCTTTTAACACCCATGTCTCCACATGGCTGATGGAGGGGCGTGCAGTTTCCAGCCATGGACAGAAACAGGAAAGCACCTTGGACAGCGTTTGTGGATGTTGCTCAGAAAAAACCTGCTTTATTTCTGGGTAGAGAATGTTATTTCTTCCCTTCCTAATCTCCAAAGGCAAAGCTGTCTGAGTTTTTCAAATAATAAACCCAAGCATATTTTGCATATTATATACCCAAGAATATTATGTTTTCTTCTGTTTTTCAAGAAATAACGAATTTAAGGAATGCTGCTTGTTTTGGCACAGTTTCACACAGACCATTCCAAAGGGAAGAAAATCTTTCAAGGAGAAGTGGAAGATGCTGAAAGCTGCTGGGTCCTTCTTCCCATGTGCACATCCAGTGGTGTCCTGGCTCAGAGATCTGCGGGAGACAAAGCCAGAGAGTCAGAAAGGCTGAGCTCCGTCTGCATATGGGTAAAGCCAGACTATATTGAAACATAAATATTTTCTATTTAAATAGAAAATTTAAAGAGAAACCAAAGATTATGTGGGAGCACTTGGACATGGGAAGGCTTGGAAGACATCTCAGTGGAAACTCAGCTTGTCCTGAGGGTGAGGAACAAGCACAGGACATGAGGAGCAAAGTCCAGGATATGAAGGGAAAAGTGTTGGATTTCAGCAAAAATCTTGATTTAGAAGAGGTGGCAGTTCCATATATTTTATGCAAATTTCATGAAGTTTTTTAAAATGTTACAAGGAGGACGTTTTGGCTTTGGCTTGAAAGGAATGTAAATGACTCCATCATTAATGCACAGCCTTGTTTGCCACAAAGATGAGTCCAGAGGAGCTGGATGTCCCCTGAACTCCTGAGCTCAGGAACGCTGACACAAAGGGCTGTCATTCCATGCTATTGCAGGAGCAGTCATCTCGTTGGGATCTGATGATTCCGTGGCTACATTCCTGATTTTTTCCATCCCAGTGAACGCTGTGCCTTTATGCAAAACCACACATACTTTATAGGAGCAGTAAAAACCATGCAGAGCACCCCAGCGATGTGAGAGCAGAAACACTCTGATGAAGTCACTGCACGGCCGTGGGAAGCGATGCCAGCATTCCCGATTGGATAACGAGGGAGCTGTGTGTGCTTGAGCAGAAAAGCTGAATTTCCAGCCTGTGCAGGGAGAGGAGGCAGGGCTGGGCTGGGCTGCCATGGTAACGGGCAAGGCACAGATTTGGGCACACCGCAGGCCTCCGGTGGCTGCGGGATGTGCCACTGACCAGTGGCTCCTGAGCTCAGTCCAGCCAGGCTCACGCAGCGTCCCTCACACACAGAGGGCCTTCTCCGGGCAGCCACCCTTGGGGAAGGGAGTTCGTGGCAGAGCTTTGCTCACTGAAGAGGAGAGGTAAAACATAGATGGACAGGGTTGCTCCTAATCCATGATCAGCCACAGCCTTCCACTGCCACCACCAAATACTTGAAAACGCCTTAAATCAGGTGTCGTTGATGGTGGGGGATCATGTTCCAGAGGTTCCCTGCCCAGTTTCCTCCTCAGACCCTTCTGCAGCCGTGTCCAGCTGTGCCCCAGCCCGGGGACCCCTCACCATTCCCTCACCATTCCCAGCTGGCATCACATTTTCCCCCAGGGAGCTGCAGGAGCTGCTGGGGTGGGGTGAGGAGTCCCTGGCGGAGCTGCTGGGACAAATCCTGGCTGCTGCCAAGGAAAACGTGAGCCACGGCAGCCCCAGAGCTGCCAGGCAGCACCCTCAGCCTCTGTGTGGAGGGGGGATGGAAATCCCTGCAAATGGGAAATTAAGGGGCAGTTAAACTCCTTGGAAGTGCTGGGTTTGAACCTCGATGCTTTGTTCTGCTGAACTCTGCTAGTTCAATAATAGCATCAGGTACTCCTTTAAAACCTGGTTTGTGAACAGTTGGGATTAAAATAATTGTGAGGGACATTTTTTTACATGTGGCACATGTTTGGACAATTCGTGGATGTGAAAACTTTTTGAGCAAGAATGACTCAAATTAAAAATATTGAAATATTTGAGCAGTTGAATAACTGTCATTATTTTTCTCTGATCCCCTTGTTAAGAAAAGGTTTTACATATATTATTTTTTTAAAGAAATGTAAGTGTTTTGCTGAGGAAAGCATCTCAAATATGTACCACTGGGGAGCTGTGAGACCTGTGTGGTTAAATGCAGCCATTCACATCAACAATTCATTCAGTGTGAGAGGACGTTCAGATTTATGTGAGACCCTTGAAAAAAAGGGGTTTATAGTGAGTCTTAGCACATGGAGGAACTCACCTGGAACTGATCCTCCAGAGCTCGGACACTCCATCAAGGGCAGCCAAATCTTGGCCCCATCTTTACCTGCTTTCACACCTTCCTCGGGTGAGAATCGAGGGAAGCAATCTGAGCAAAACCAGACTGCTGGGAAAGTAACGGCTTTTCCTGTCTCCACATCCTCCAAACCCTCTTTTTGAAGTTGTTAATTTTGTTTGAAGTTATTTACCAACAAGAAGAGATGTTCTAGGAAACGTGTGGGCATTGACAAGGAAGGTTTTCACCTATTTGGGTTTTACATCTGGGTCGTGTTTTACTTGGACAATCCCCCACTATTTTTTCTTGTGGTGTCCCAGAAAACATCCCTGCCTTCTGTTTGGTCCGTGTTTCGTGGTTTGGATTTTCTCACCTGCCTGCACGTTATGAAGGAATTGATGAAAAAATGTCAATATTTTAATTGCTTAAGGAGAAGGATATGAGGCTTATTAGGAGATATTTAGCACTAGCAGGGATGGGTTTTATTTGATAGATGTTTCTATTACTCTGTAAAAAAATCCTGTTTGAGAGGTAACTCTGCAGAGTGTGAAGAACTAATTCACACCGTGATAAAATAGTTATGGAAATGAGCTGGGGAGGGATCATTGCTCTGAAAGATTACTTGGGAATGGCATCAATCACCAGGATCTGATAATGAAGTCCCATTCCTGCACTGGAAAAGCAAAGCTGTGGCCCCTCAAATTTGAGCACAGAGAGGGGATTTACCAGCTTCCTGCAGGGATTTTACATCTGCTATAAATAGATGTCACAAATACTGTTTTGCAGTTGGATTTGCCATTGTGCAGCATGGGCAAATTATTGGTTACCTGGCAAAACTCCCTGCTCTGGAAAGGGCAGAACAACAGCAAAAAAACCCAGAAATTTTGCAGCTAATTAAAAATAATATAAATATAAATAGTATTTTTAAAACAGAACATGTATGTGGTATGCAATAAGTAAATTAGTAACTGTGAGACATACGAATATCACAGAACCACAGAATGGATGAAGGGACCTTAAAGCCCATCCAGTGCCACCCCCTGCCATGGGCAGGGACACCTTCCAGTATCCCAGGTTGCTCCCAGCCCCATCCAACCTGGCCTTGGACACTGCAGGGCCGGGGCCCAGTGAGTCCAGGTGGGTGATGGTGTTTGTCCTCTCACACCCAGTGCACACGTGGCTCTGGCAGAGGACTCTGCGGGGAAAGGAGAAGGAAGCCCTGGGAGCCGTTGGAGCAGGTAAATCCACCAGGGCACTGCTGGGCTAATCCAACCCAGTGTGGAAGCTGGAGAGGAGCCCAGGGAATGTTAAACCTGAAATTACAGGTGAGGAGGAGGGTGTTTGTGCACACTGGTGCCTGTTTGGGGGTGGTCTCCCGATCCTTCAGGCCTGGAGCTGCATCTGCACAGGCACGAGCTGGTGATGGTGGTGGAGGGGCAGGTGTAATGGGGGCTCTGCAGCCAGGCTGTGTCACCTCACTGCTGTGGCTGAGACTGTTCTCCAGCCCTGCCATGGGTGTCTGGAGCTACAGAGCCCACCCCAGGCCAGTCCTTCATCCCAAGCTCGGGATGCTGCAGCTGTGCCATGACACAAGAGCCCAGGCAGCACCAGAGCTCTTGGAGCAGCTGTGGGGACACCCAGTGAGTACCTGAGAGGAGATTGCACTGGAAGAGGAAGAAAGCAAGACTCAAATTGCCAATGCAATCTGAAAACCTAACTTAAATGGCAAATTTCCTGCAAGTGATGTCCCTGTTTCAGAATTGCTGGGACACAAGACCTGGCTTCTATGTGTAAGTTGTGATTTTTAGCAGGAATGCTTCGGAGAGTCCTCAGTGATGATTGTGTCGACAGCAAAGCTCATTTAGATGTGTGTGTGTAGATATATAAATCTGAGACGGAGGTTTGATCCCATGGAGAACTCTTCCCTGGACCATCCTGTGACAGCACAAGCCATGATGCTGTTGTCATCCTGTCAGCAAGGATCATAAAAAAACCCCAAATCTGTAATTTTTCAACTTTCTTTTATCTTTGTTGCAGTATATCAACAACTGTTCAAGAGTCCAAACAAAAGCTGAGCTGATCTAAAGCCCTGGTGGAAGCTCTGGTGTTAAACACATTTGCTCTGTGGTGCTGTTGTTTTTGAAGGATGCCTTACCCAGCCAGGGGAGCACGTCCCTTTAGACTTCCACACCTCACTGAACAAAAATTGGATGGAAAAGTCCTGGAGCCTGACCCTCTTTTTGCTTTAGCACATCCATCTTTTCCCATGAGCCAAAGCAAAACTTGCTTCATTTTTTTCACGACAAGGGCGAAAGTCCTGAGTTGCCAGTGAGGGACCAGCAGGGCTTTTCCCTTTGGATGGGGAGGGAGGCTGCCCCTCTCCAGCCGTGGGTCTGTGCTGCTTCCATTGCTCCAGCAGCTCAGAAGGTCATTGTCTGCCAGGAAATTGCACTCAGGCAGCAGCAAGAGCCGTGGCTGAAGGGATCTGCAGGGATCTGCAGGGGGATCCTGCCTGTGGCTGTGGGTTCTGCAGACCACAACACTTGGCAGAACTCCCCCTCCTCCTCAGGCTGGTGGAAAGTACACTCCTGTGGGGAGATTTAGATGGGGTATTGGGAAGATATTCTTTATAATGATGGTGGGGAGGCCCTGGCACAGGGTGCCCAGAGAAGCTGTGGCTGCCCCATCCCTGGAAGTGTCCAAGGCCAAGTTGGACGGGGCTTGGAGCAACCTGGGCTAGTGGGAGGTGTCCCTGCCCAGGGCAGGGGTGGCACTGGATGGGCTTTAAGGTTCCTTCCATCCCTAACCAGTCTGTGATTCTATGAAATATTTGACTATCACATCCATAAACATCAAGGGCTGGGCAATAAATCACAACAAAACATGTAAAGAAGAGATGAACATGTGCTACAGACACAGTCGGTGCACATGGGATCTGATTCAGTAGTTCATCAAACATCTGCCCCAGAGCAGCTCTGCCATATATCCCTCATACAGACTCATACAAGATTAGATCAGAGGGCACTTTTCTATTATTTTTAAGCGAAAACCCCCTTTAATTTCATATTATTATAGCAAAATAATTGGTTTAATTAGTTAAACCTCTCCAAGTGTACAGAGAAGGAGATTGCCTGATTTTTCATCTCCCACCCTGCGATGCTGGAGGGACAGCGAGCACTGAGAGGCTCCTCAGAGACTGGGCCTTTGATTTGCATGCAGAATTATTTGCTCACGTCACTGAAGAATAAGTCTCCATAGCAAGTAGTTGTGCTGGCTCAGATTTCCTCTGCAGACTGTTTCAGATGGAAAGCAAGGAAGATGATCTAAATTGGAGGTAATAGGCTGGAATGTGGGATGCAGGAAGATTACAGATGCACCTTGAACCTGCAAGACTAGTGACTTTGTTTGTGCATCTGCAAAATGCTCACCTGACTTTTGCCTGGGGGAGCTGCTCCAGCCCTGTGCAGTGAAATCACAGATATTTCACCTTTAGGAGCCTGTAATACCTTGTTTATGGTTAACAAGAGGGCTGAAGTAACGTTCCTTTGCCAGCTGGGAGAAGTTTGGCCTGAGATCTGAGAGACCTGCATGGGAAGCCTATGATTTCTTTTCCGACTGTATGAGTAGAATCCATGATGAAGTTGTTAAAATTACAGGCAGGAATATGTTCCTCTTCAATCCATTTTTTTTTTTTAAAGGTAGATGAAGTTTAATATTTAAACTTTGGGGTATCTTGCAAAATTTAGACCTTACTTTTGAAGGCAGGGGTAGGGGAATCCCAGAACCCCAGAATGCAGGTGGCCTTCAGGAAAACCAAGGCAGTCTCATGATTAAATCCCAAATCTGCTGGCTCCTCGTCTGGGTGGGGGCATCTCCCTCTGCCTGGAGACATGTCTCATCACGTTTGGCCAGGGGGGTTATTGATAACTCTCTGGTTTCAGCTCTGTTATTTATGGCAGGCGCTGCTCTGCTGTGACACCAACCACACCAACGCAGGCAGGACGTGGCCCCCCTTCTTGCAAATACAGATGAGGTAAGAAGAGCCATAAAAGCCTCAGAGGCCTCTTAATTTTTCCCCCTTGAATCATCTGTCATAAAATCTCGTAGGAGATGGGATGTGCTCGCTCAGAGGTAAAGCTAATGTGCTCTTTGATGCTGTTGTTTGCGAAATCTCTGACTTATTAGCAATAAATCCAGGTGCTGTGGTCGTCCTGGAAGAGCTGAGCTTTTTGCTGGCCTGTGTATTGGAGGTGGCCTTTGATAAATGCTGCCCTTGGCTTTGGGAAATGCAGGGAGCACTACAAGTGGTCGGCTCTGTGCTGGAGGAGAGGAATAACCAAAATAGCCCGGATTTTGGGAGACAGTCTATCAAAACAAAGCAGGATCGCGCTGCTGCCGTGCAGCTCCTGCCAAGGATAAGCTGAAACCAAACTGGCAGAAACACCAGGCAGGAATTTTATTTATTTTTTTTTTTTCCAAAAACTCCACTCTTTGGGTGTAAAAACATAGAGAATCTATTTTTTCTTGCTGTGTTTAACTGTTCAGGGGATGTGTCAGGCTGCTCCTGGGCGTGTGACACCCTCCCCAGCGCTGGGCGAGGTGTGAGCCTGAGCTCACCCTTCATTGTGTGATGCAAACAGGGCCACAGGGTTTTTTCCTGCTTTTGCCTTTGCTGCTCATGGCTTTTTCCCAGCGGAATCCAACGACTGTGCAATGTACCTGGAGCTACAGGGGGTGTACTGAGACCTTAAATATGGTTAAAGTCTTCTGGGCAGGGAGGGAAGGGCCGTGCACGTCACTGGGCTGAGACAGCCCGAACAAGGAAATAATGGATTCTCTTCACTTCCAACCAGGCAGTTTTTGGCAGCTCTTCAGCATCCCCTTGGTGTGGGGGAAGGGGGGAGGGGTGTCCAGCCCCAGCAGTGGATATTCCCTTCTTGTGCAAAATCCAAGAGAATTAGCATTGGAACTCCGTACCTGACATTGAAGGGACTCTTAGTCTGCACCAACTGTACTCCTTGAGTTCTCATTTGGGAATAAAAAGTATAAATTGGATGACAAATAGTGATTAATTATCGAAAAAAGTCATACTTTTCTTAATTCAACTCTTGGAATTTTCACTTAATATCTGAACTCCACGGTCTGATCCATCTCTGATTCATCCTTCCTTGTCTAGTGGGTTTTATTAATTGCAACACCCTCAGTAGTTGTTTTGTTTAGGTAATAGAGGACAATTCAGCCTGAAGAAAACTAATTTTCCTGTTTCACGTGGGTTTGGTTTTCTTTTTTTTTGTTCCTTGTAGTTTTTTAAATGAATTCTAGAAAATAGCTGTGACAATATAGGAAGAGAAAGACTGAAGTAAACATTGATTTTTACAGTGTAATAATTTATGGTATCAACTTAATAAGTGGTGTGACACGAGCAGTTCACCATCCATTTATCATGAGTTGGTAGTTTGATTCCAGAATTTTTAACACCACTGCTCACTGTGACATTATAAAGGACCTGCCAACATTCCCATTAAAACCATGAGATTTTAGGAGTTCTGCTTCAGCTCTGAATATCAGTATTTGGAATCCATGAATTATTATGCAGAGTAACAATCTCTGAATGACTTGTTCCAGCAACTATAAAAAAATATAAGCCTTTGACATTTTTGAACTTCAGGAGGACATCTTCCCCTTTCCAGAAGAAAAAGCCTTATGGATGCTTTTCATTATGTCCACCATAAAAAGTTTACAAACTCAGAGACAGCTCCTGAGATAAAATAAATCACTTTAATTCCACAGATGGCAAGGAGGAGACAGCAATTTACATTAAAAGGTTCTGATGAGAGTTGTCTTGAGCTGTAGTTTGCTGGCATAATGGCTGCAGGCTAATCACACTCCCTTCCAGGAGCCGTGGTGGGGTTATAGAAGGGCCAAAAATAGCAGCTGAGCTGCATTCTGCTCTCCACAGCCCCTCTCAAGGACTTCCCAGCCCGTTTTGGTCAGTGTGGAGGTCACATCGGAGCCTGGTGACTGCCACTCTTTCAGCTGGGCTGCAGACAATGTCAAGTCAGATTGTTCCTGCTTCTCACATCACTTTCTCCTGACTCCAGAAGTGCTCTGGAGCAGAGTAGAGGCCCTGACATTCCCCAACTGGCTCCTTCACGTGCCCCCTGTGGGCAGCCTGTCAGTGGAGTGACGATACATAAAGTTGTTTCAGAGGGTTATGATGGATGCCCAGGTTCTCCAGCCTTGCTTTTCCTAGTGAAATCCACTTCAGTGAGCGGCATGTTAATAATTCCGAACACGTGGCTGGGTTAGGCACCAAGCTTTTTGAAGGCTTCAGCTTCTGCAGAGTGTCACTGGGACACAGTCCTGCGAGTTCAGCACTCGTTTGCCATGGAATTGCTAAGGCTGGAAAAGCCCTCTGACATCAAATCCAACTGCTGGTCACCAAGTCCAGGTGTTTGCAGCTGTGGACATCCTTCTTGACCCGTGGGGCTTGGCTTGGGAGGAGTAAGGAGGTGGGGGGGATGTTCTCCCCCAGTGTTTTCTTACAAATCACGATGCAGAGAGTTTGTTTTCACAGACACACCTGTGGGAAATGTGCTCATTGTTTCCAGCAGCCTGCAGGACTGGCCTTCAGGAGGTGCCAGGAGGGTCCCTCCCCATGGGGAGGGTAATTGGGTAACGGGCTCCTCTCACTCTGGGGGCGAGAGCAGCCACGGGCACAACACTCCTGCAAAATTGGGGCATTCCTCCACATCCAGACCCGTCTGGAGCACAGTCTGTGCCTAAAATGTTTTTCAGTTTAGCAGGAAACCTGTGTCCTCACTTCCATTCTTTCTGGAAAATACAGAAATGGCTCTAATGACTGAGCGCTCAAATGGCTCCACCTCCTCGGTTTGTTAGTTCAAGAACCCCTAAAAAGAGAGATTTAGAAAACAAAGCTTGTGGATAATGGGATAAAGTGATGAAAAGTAAGTTAACTGATCTGCTAAATTCTATTTGTATCCACAGTTTCTGAGGAATTGTGTTTAAAAGGGTTTGTGATTATGTTTAACTTGGGTTGTAAGGATTTAATGTACCATCTACAAGTCATTTAACACTTTTGTTGTGACATTTGATCTCCACGTTGATACTTTATTACCACAGATCACTTGGAAATGGGAAAGGGACCAGTGAAATTTAACACCAAATTACAGTTTGTTGTTTTTTTCAGGAACTAGCTCATTTTAAACCCCTTTTTTAGTACGAAGTAATGACTTGCTTTATTTAGAGACTATTTAAAATGCTCTCGAGGTATCTATTGAATATCTTGACATAACAGATAAATCAGTGGCAGCCTCAAAATTAGTTCTGCACTGTTATAGATTCCAATATGTTCTATTATGGTGCACGTTATACATCCCTTGTTCAATGCACGTTAGAGGAAGAGGGAGAGTCTGTTCTCAAAGCTGTTTCTAACCAAAGATCATTCCTACCCCTGAAAACCCGCCAGGACTTGTTTTTGAAGCATGAAGTTGATTTACTTGCATGTCTGTGGATGGTCTCTGAGAGGCAGAAGATGGGGGGTTTTATGGTGTTTGTCTGGTTAGGTGCTGTAAATGCATTGTTTATATATCCAAAAGTAATCAGGAGAGAGGTAGATGTTCATCTGGACTTTAAGTAAACTGACCTAATTTCTGTCATAAATAATTATTATGTAAACTGCACTCCCTAAGTAACTGTTTCAAGATGGAAAAGTGGGCACCAGGGTGTGGGTGCTGGGGCTGCTCCGGGAGTGACCCAGGGCTGCTGCTGGACAGGACTTGCTCTGTGGTGCCAGAATCTTTAAGCTGCTTTCTTAGTTAACTCAAATATGCATTTTTAACCCAGGCAGTTAATTTCATGCATTCCCAAATCAAGCAGGTCCTTATTGGAATAAATGGACGAGTCTCCATCACAACAAGGGTTTGCTTTAACCCATTGCTGCTGCTGGTCCCCTCGCCCTGCTTGTGATTCCTCAGGCATCTCCTCCAACCTCTGGTGAGAGTCCTCAACCCAGAGAAAGGCCTTTACAGCCTTTGGAATGGCAGTGACCTGCTCAGGGGCTGGTTTTTCTCCCCAGTGAACACAACTAGGAGCCTTCACTGAAACGTTCCCCAAACTGCGTTTGCCCAACAGCTGCGTCTTTGCTTCCCAGAACAGTTTTGTTTCAAGCTGAAATTAAGAAAGTGCGCTCTTTGAGTAGATCTATAGGGCTAATTTAAGCCAGATGACTTGGTGAGGAATTCTCAAGTGCTCTGTGGCGTTTTCTGTTAGAGAACATTGGTTATGTTATGTTAAAATGAAGAGGAAAGTGAGAGCAGTGGGGAGGGCAGCCGGGCTGTCCCTGCTGTGATGGCAAGCACTGGTGTGCCAGGCTCTCCTGTCTGCTTAACCACCAGAAATAGGGAATATTTTATCTGTTTTGGCCTTGGACCTTGTTATTCAGGGGAACATATAATAATAAAGGAGCATTTTGAGTGATTTTGTTAGAAATACATCAGACTGTCAGACAGTCTGGTGGCATCAATAATTCCCTATTAAGGCCTCTACACCCATTACGGTTTGTGCTTTTACTTTTTTTTTTTGAAGTTAGTTTCCAGGCAACCAGTAAGAACTGAATTACATTAAGCTGTTAATTCAGCCTTGCACACCAGCTCTGGGTTCTGCAACCCATTTGTTCCTCTCGTACACAAGTTTCCTCCTAAAAACCCTTTTACTGGTTTAATCTGCAGTAGCACCAGCCCAGAGAACTGCTCTGAAAATGGCAGTGTCTGCCTAGATTTTGGTTCTTGTTTGGTTTTTAATACTTGCTGGTGGGGGTTGTTTTTGTTGTGTGATGGAGCAGAGCTCTGTGAGGAAGGTTGGTGTCATCCACCATCAATATTCACTGAGATCTACCAGGGTGTTCTTCAGCACCACAGGAGATACTGCCTCATGGTAAGGGCTGAATTAAGAAGATTCCTGTCATTTGAAGGGTGATGTCATTGGAGATTTGAGGGTGGGGAAGCCCT
The DNA here is from genome assembly GCA_013396775.1 of Cephalopterus ornatus. NCBI lineage: Eukaryota > Metazoa > Chordata > Aves > Passeriformes > Cotingidae > Cephalopterus > Cephalopterus ornatus. Next base: position 99,535 of record VZRE01009904.1, read on the forward strand.
GGCACAGGTTGCCCAGAGAAGCTGTGGCTGCCCCATCCCTGGAAGTGTCCAAGGCCAGGTTGGACGGGGCTTGGAGCAACCTGGGCTAGTGGAAGGTGTCCCTGCCCACGGCAGGATGGGCTTTAAGGTGCCTTCCAACCCAAACCAGTCTGGGATCCTATGACTATTTCCTCATGGAGAGCCAATTGGGATATTGGTTATTAAGAAAATTTAACCTGTAGGATCCTGCTTTCTCCAGAGGAGAAGTGTGCTTTCCTTCCTCCAAAACGTGTGGGATGCAGGGTGTGGGATGAAGATGTGGATGTGGCACTGAAGGACGTAACTTAGTGCTGAACATGGTGGTGCTGGTGCTGGTTGATGCTTGGCCTTGGTGATCTCAGGGGTCTTTTCCAACCTCAGAGCCTCTCCCTGTGTGGTGCAGGCTGTGGATGTGACAGCTCTGCTCCCCTTGGGCTCTCACAGCCCTGAGCACTTGCTCTGGCCAGGAACTGCAAATCCTCCTCTAACCTTTGGTTGAAGAACATGACAAAATACAGACTTTTGTTTGTACAAACAGTCTGGAAAACTAAGATGTGGGGAATCCTTTCAATGACAGAAAGCTGGAGATCAGAAGCAGAGTCCGGTGTTTGTAATTTGCACACAAGGAGGCACATATTTTGTCAGAGATTCCTTCCTGCCAGGGGAACACGTGGATTTAAGAATGTAATTTATTAATTAATGCCTGGATGGGAAGTGCACGTGCATCAGTCCTGAGAAAGTAAAGAAGAGGCAGTAATGAGACAGAACCACCCCGAGCGTGACATGCAAATCTCTGCTGAAAAGGAGCAATTTTGGTGTTATGCTGCACGGTTCAAAGGGAACTAGACTGGCAGGTTAGTAATGAACTTCCCTACTCATCCCCTGAACCAGGGCAGGGAGGCTGAGCCTGTCAGCTTTCCTTCCAGGCTCAGCTGAAAGGGGGGGGTCTAGAAGCAGGAGAGAGATTTTTGGGATAAAATTGCAGTTGTGTCTAATAACTTATGAATCATGAAACCCAACCTGTGGCTGGATTAAGCTATAATATATTATATGTGGAGGGTCAGAAAGGTCATTAACCATTCCCCCAGCTACATTGTTATTTGGAATATATTATATATAGACCTACAGAGGTCTATTATTATGTTCTATTATCAAGGAGAGGTCCTTCCCCCAGAGGGTGGTTGGCACTGACCAGGCTCCCCAGGGCAGTGGGCACGGCCCCAAGGCTGCCAGAGCTCCAGGAGGGTTTGGACAATGCTCTGAGGGACAGGGGGGATTGTTGGGTGTCTGTACAGGGCCTGGAGTTGGACTGGATGGTCCTTGGGGGTCCCTCCCAGCTCAGGGGATTCCATGATGCTCACTAAGGCCAAACTCAGAGACTTCTCCCATCCAGGTACTTGTACCAGCTCTGTCTCAGGCTTTGTGTTGGTGTCAGTGAGTTGTGAGAGTCACTTGGGAAGTTGTGCTGGTCACTTTTGGTGGGGCTGCAATTAGAATAATCAATCTTAATTAAAAGATTTTGACTTTATCCACTGCTAAAAATAACAAAAAATTGTAATGCATAAATATAATACCCTAAAAGACTGAAAGCAAAGCACCAAGACAAGGCCATTTCAGCCCAAGCTGCCATTGCTTTTGTAGAATAGTTGCCTTGGGATACCATTTTTAAAAGTGATTTTCTAATAAGATACTTATTTAAAAAATAAACTACAGTTTTGAGCTCTTTCCGGTTTCTGTTATTTAGAGACCTGGGATATGAATGTGAATCATAGAGGTGACAAATCCAGACCACAAAAGATAACCACGTCTTCATCAAACTTCACTGGAAAAACAGAGTTATTAAAGCTGTGCTGATTAGAGCAGGGCACATAATAAATGCTCTTCCCTGAAGAAGCCATAAGAACTTCTGTAGCTAAAAAGGGGTTTTATGCCTCATGGGTTGCTCAGATTCCTTGGAACAATTATAATCACCAGAGTGTTTTTCCCTTTCCATTTATCACTGGAACGAGGGATGTGTTTCCATCCTGAGGGGCTGTGGTTCTATCAGCAGGTCCAAGAAAACCCCCTGTGGTCAATATATGTTGAATCTAATCACGTTCTCCATTTCTGGGACATATTTTATTAAACATTTTCATCACTTTCGACTGTGCATTCATACCTCAACAGATTTATATGTGTAATTAGGGGATTGTTATTTACCAGCTGGTAAAAAGACACCTTTCAGCAACATAATTCAAATGTCATGAGTAACTGCCAGTTGCAGATTCATAGTACAGTTAGTTCTTTTGCTACAGGTTAGGAACGTGTCTGCTGTCAGAAACCTTTGGCAATTGTTCAGAAATACTGGGAAACATCTATTTGTGTTTGTCCAGCTAAAGGAAATCAGATTTATGTGAAAGAAAGTGATCCCTCTCCAAGATCTATGTTCAGTAATGAGTTGTTTTTATTTAACAAAGTCTCTAACAGATGGTGTTTCTAAATTTTGAATATTAGGGCTGGTTTTGCAAGAGGCCTCCACGCGGTCTGATGTACCACGGATGAGGTTTCGATTTCAGCTGTAGCTGAGAGCTGGGTGTGTGGTTGCTCCTGGTGGCACAAAGGTACCAGCTCCTGGTGTTGAAGCCACACGAAGGTGACACCCCTTGTGTCTGCAGCCACTGCCACCCAAATCCTGCCCTGTGTAGGGCAATTTGGTTCCTGACACAGGGAAGATGTGGGTTCTTTAATAATTTTGAAAAAAGTAATTTATTGTGTGTGTGCTCTGTAGAAGGAATTAGGGAATGACAGAATGGTTTGGATGGAAGGGACATTAAATCTCTTCCAGTGCCACCCCCTGCCATGGGCAGGGACACCTCCCACTAGCCCAGGTTGCTCCAAGCCCCGTCCAACCTGGCCTTGGACACTTCCAGGGATGGGGCAGCCACAGCTTCTCTGGGATCCTGTGCCAGGGCCTCCCCACCCTCCCAGTGACTGTGTCTGCATTTATCACGGGAGTTTCTTAGTCAGTGTTATCTGAGATTATTTTCAGTTGATTTCTGGAAGATCTGTGCTCATCACCACCACCTTTATCAGTCAGTTCTCTAATCTCACGACAGAAGCACATTAATTTGACAAGCTGTGTTTTCCATAAATCCGTGTTTCCTGGACATTAAGGAGCAGACAACGGGGCTGCCAACCAAGTCTAACCGACACCCTTGTTGTTCCTCAGGGCTGAAATACTGGAAGCAACCAGTTTGTCACCGAATCCAGTGCCATGGGTGCCCTCTCAGCATGGCCAGTTCACCAGATGTCATCCCTTTGGCCACCTGCCCGTGCCTCTGTTGCTCCAGCAAGAAGGTTTGGTCTTCTCATGGTGAGACTTCCCACACTGTCCCCCACATGTGTTCAAACCCAATTTATGCTCATGTTTGGTTGGTACAAGTGGTCACTCTTGCCGAGCTGTTCAAACCCTTTGTTCTGCTCCTGTAAACACTCATCCTTTGAAAAGGGTGGTAAGACATTTTCTTTGCTTCATTCCTGCAAATCTTTTCCAGTATCAGAGAAGTGTTCCCAGTTGTGCAGTCATTCCAGGCACACAAAGCACACGTGGACTGCACTTTCATCATTAAATCTCATTTCTCCTTAGGCAATACGGGGCGGGGGGGGGCTTTTCAATGTGGAAACGCAAATGATCTAAATGAAGGGTGGCTCTGCACAGGTGATTCAAGAGAGTAGCTTTGGGGAAACGTCGGCCAGGGCAAGAAGGAGCAGAAATTTGAATTCAATTGGATTTTAGTGACTTCAGATTGGTTTTGAATCATATTTACATGCTTTTCCTCTCTTATGTGTTTGCAGGTTTTATTGCTATGGTTCTCCATGTCTCGGAGCTCCATGAATTCGGAGGTTGTTATTCCTGAGCAGGAGACGAACTGCGGCAGCGGGAAATGAGATCGTTCCCTGGAGTCCTTCCCAGGAAAGCTGTGGAAGACCTGGAGCTGCACGCAGACCCTGCGAGGCACAGAATGGCCCCGAAAACGTGCGGCGGTGTGGGCCAGGAACCGGCACCAGGAAGCTCAGCTCGAGTTTTCAAACTCAATTAGCATGAGGAATGCTGAGGGAAGCGGGGACGTTCCAGGCCAAACCCTCCCTGCCTCTCCCAGAGACCCAGGGGCTTTGCAGCTTTCCTGCTATTGCTTCCAGCAGTGCCTGAATGTGAGGGTTTGGTGCAGCTTCAGACTGAGGATGAAAGTGAGAAATTGTTTAACACCCAGAGCTCCGACGGGAGCAGCAGCAGGAGCCGCGTTGATGGAAACGCCCCAAATTGATGGTGGGTTTAGGGAGGTTCTTTCGATTGTTGGCTGCAAGATTTCTGTGAAAGCTTTTCTAAATATGCATTTCAGGAGAAGGCAAAGACTTCTCGCAGGGTGAACCAAATATGAAATTACAGTTCTTGAATGAGAACTGCACTTGTAAAATGAAAAACATGATGTGGCACAGCAAAAATAGGGCCATTGTCCTGAAGGCTTTGGATCTGGCCTTTAAAGTGTAGTTTGGGGATTAATCATCAAATGGTTTTGTCATAGCAATTTGACTCAAGTGGTTCTTTGCTTATATTGAAGACTTTAAATTGCACACTCATTGTCAATGAAATAATTTTAAATAATGCAGCAGTTGAAGTTGCCTGGTTTGACTGTTGGATTTTCAGTGTTTGCTGGGTAATATCTGCTTCTTCGCTCCTTCCACTTCATCTGGAGGCCTCTCCTCTACATGGGATCTGGTCCATGGGGGACTTTAATCTCCTCCAGACAGCAGCCCTGCACTCCCACGTGCACTTGAGGTTTGGAGCTCTCCCAACACCCACCAAAATGACCAGGCAAAGACGTGAGTTCCTGCTGGTACACCCAGCGTGGAGGACCTGGCCACCACAGCAAAGGTGGAGGTGGAATGGGTCTGCCTCCCACAGGGACTGTACTAATAGTCATTTTTCACTTCTCCTGGTTTTTTAGAGTGTGTTCAGAGAATCACAGAATGACTAAGGTTGGAAAATACCTCCAAGATCATCAAGTCCAACCTTCCCTAGATGTGAGCAATACCACAGTTATATTGGTATAGAAATGGAAAATGAACTCCAAAATATTTTGATCTGGAAAATTTGAGTTTAGTTCTAGTGGGAATTAAGCAGGAGAATTTTCAAGTAATTTATGTTTGAAATGCCTTCATAACTTCTGCTTCATAAAAACAGAGAGTGGCATAAAATGACAGTAAAATTCCCATTTTGGAACTGGACGTTCCCCCTCCTGGCAGTAAAGAGCAAGGGTAATTTGCTCTGTTTCAGAGAGATTGTCAGTAGTTACTGTGATTTCAAATGATGTCACAGTAGCACTGAGACATCTTCATCCTGCGACTCCCAGAGGGTGCTTTGGTGGTGAGTTGGGGATTTATGGCTTTGAATTAGAATTGGTGTTTAGAATTAATGTCCTGGTTGGCAATAATAAACCCTCTGCAGGGGTTTAATCTGGCTCCCCCAAGGCAGAGGCTGGGCAGGGGCCTGGCCTGGCCCTGGTGAAAGCTTTGCCCTTTGGAAATCCAGGCAGGAGCTGCCTCTGTTGAGGTGGGACCTCCTTATGTAACCCACTTGCTGCTGAAGTACCTCAGTGTAAATGGAAAAGTTAAGAAGAAAATACAAGAAGAAACACAAGAGGGTTTTTTTCCTCCTTGAGTGCTCTCATGGGTTCGCTGTCTCTTAGTCGTTCCTCTCTTCTCCAAAATTAAATCTCTTTCTTTTTCACCCCTCAAAAAGCATGAAAAGGAAAATTGCTAATGAATCAAAGCACGAGAAAAGTTAATGGTTGTGTCCAGAACACTGGTTTTTCTTCATGGGTGTGGCAGAACTAGAACTGGAGCCCACGTGGAGTCTCCATCCAGTGCTGCTCTGCACTCATCAGCCATCCCTCCAATTAATTAACTGCCTGAAATTAATATACGGACCAGCATCACTTTTAATTTCATTTTCTGTTTCTCCAAACTGAATTGCCTTTAATAAAAACCTTATAAAAAGCAGATTTACTCTTATCACACCAACCCTGAGCCACCATTGGTATGTTTTAAAATACTCAGTTTGACTGAGCCAGAGTTAAACCCTGAGCTAATGAACAAGGCAGAGTGGGAATATAAGACAACTTTTAAACTTACAGATAATGCTGAACACTGTCAAATGGGTAATTCAAGAGAAAGAAGAAAACCTCTCCAAGTTTAACACAAAAATAAATGATGGTTTTAGCACTGCTACACGAACATTGCATTTCCCAGAAGTAAAAGCTTGTTTGGATCTGGGTCAAGAGAATAAAAAAAAAAATTGCTGAAATTAAGCAACACTTCAAAGTTTGGATTTATTAGAAGTGAGTGAGGTTCATTGCCATATGGTGCAGACAAGGTTTTCTTAAGGGCTGTGTTTGACTTTATTCTTAAATATTTACAAGGAAACTAACCACTGTGTTTTGGTTCTGTAAATATTGACAGCAGGTGTTCATCTTTCATTAGGAGGACCAATATTTGCTGAATTGAATCCGTGACCCTGAGGTTAAATGCACAGGGAGATGGGACAGGGAGAGTTCAAACTGGGTGATTCCAGGAGAACTAAAGGGGGGGAAAAGGGGAATTATGGACCTTTTCTATTAAAATACACTGAATGTTTGAGCTCTTCTCCTTCAGGTGAAGTGTCCCAGGTACCTCCTGATCGTGGCTCTCAGGCTGATGTGGGTCTGGTTTCTCCTTCTCTCTGCCTTTGCTTTGGTGACAACGTGCTCTTGAGGGAGCTTGTCTGATGCTGCATCCCGCGCTGGCCCTGCTTAGCTTTCCATTTGGAATTTTAAGTCCATGGAGGTTTGTGAAAATCCTCTTAATTTTTGCAAGCCCTTATTTAAATCCCAGGTAATTAATTATCCACTGTGCCAAAGCTCAGCATCCCTTGCTAGAGGTGTTGCACGTGCATCTAATGGAAGTTCCTGACTTAAAAATCCAAAGTCCTTGAGTAAACGTTGCACCTAAATTTTGGGGTTGGATTTGGTTGGTCTAGGAGCAGTAAATTCCTAAGTAGCATTTGTCCACAGATAACATGAGTCAAAGGCCTGACTTTTTCAAGGAATTCCATGTTTCCCACCTGAAGTAATCAGGGAAGACAATACAGAGTGATTTTCAAGAACCCCAGTTCCCTTGGTTTGAATGTTCTATGTGATTTGTTAGTCAGAAATTCCATCCTGTTTTGTAGCGTCCCTCAAAAATCTCAGCTCCAATTTTTTCCATTCTCAGAGCTGTCTCGTGCATAACAAACCCCACATTGTTCCTGCGTGTTCTTCTGCATTTATTTCATGTCATCTTCTTACAGGAAAGAAAAGAACCTAGAGCTTCTCTCACTTAGCACCCTTTGGGACAGCAGCTGTAGATGAAGAGCAAGCAATCAACATGTCAGGATAAAATTAGATTGCCACGGAGTACAAGGTTTGATCCAGTATCTGTATCAGATTCGGTTTTCAGCTCTGCATATCACAATGAAATAATACTGGCTGAAGGTGCTCGGCACGAAGCAGCTTTTTCACAGATGCTTTTCATCTGTGGAAAAGCTGGGGAAAAGGGGGCAGGGTGAAATCAGCTATTTTACACTATTACCTCAGCATTTAGCTGTATTATAAATAAGAAATGGATGCAGGAGTTGGCTCTTTGCTGTGTTTCTGTGCCTCAGAGGGGGCTCCTGTATGTCTTCAGTGCAGGGCAGTGGTGGAGCAGGATTAGAATCCTGGAATATTCTGAGCTGGAAGGGGACCCAGAAGGATCAGTGAGTCCAGCTCTCCAGTGAATGGCCCATGCAGGGCTCCAGCCACAGCCCTGGGGTTATTTAGCACCGTTCTCCAACCAGCTGAGTTCATCTCAGGAATCTGCAGCAGCACCAGCAGCTTGGGGAGCATTTCCTACACAAACCTCCCAACCATCCCTGCTTCCCATGCTCTGCTTTCCCTGGGGAGTCATTTTGAAGTGAGGAAAATGGATTTATTTTGGTTAAATGAGATGGGAGGTGGCTCTGGCAGCATCCAGTCCAGAGCAGAGCCAGCCCAAAGCAAACTCCAGAGCCAGGTCCAGCTGGGTGCTGGGTCCTCAGCCAGCACCTTCACTCTGCAGAGCAGGAACTGCTTGGTGACATGGCCAGAGCCCCACTTAATCTCCCGTTTAAGGAATTGAACCTGGTTCTGCCTGTACCCAGCTCTAGGGTTGGGGTGATGAGACTCCAAGGATGTTCTCCATCCCTGCGTTATTTAATTCTCCAGACCAGCTCCCACTGCTTTGTCAATAGCTTTCAAATTAACGGTCCAATCTTTTAAATTAATGAGTTTGCACTGACCTCAGTGGAAGTGGATCAGCTCTGAGACTGTGGGCCCAGCCGGGTGCCCTTGGTGCTGCTGCTGCTGAAAGTAGTTCACCTACTTTAGACTCAATCCCGGCACCTCGAGCTCCTCCGTGTCTTTGGAACTCATTAAAGCCTCCATTCCTGCCCTGCTGCTCCCAACAAAGAGGGTTTTAGCAATGGCCTTTTTGATTTTGTCCTGCAGTAACTCCAAGTTATTTTGAGGCCCTTTCTATACTCGTTTAGCTCAAGCAACTGCTCCAGAAAGCTCTTGTTAGCCCAGGGTTTCCTGAGAGACAAAATTCAACACCTGTGTTTTCCAAATCCCTATAGGAGGTTTGAAAAATCTTATTTCAGTCGTTACAATCACAAGGCATCTCAAACAAAACCAGTATTATCAGAGCAGCCCATAGGTGACGGAGATGTTTCCAGTCACTGTAAATTGTTGTTTTCTATGGAAAACACTGTGAGTCTTGAAGGGGGAGCACTCTGAAAATGCTGGGCTGTCACCTGGGATGCAGAAACTTCAATATTGGAGGATTCATAAACAGTAAAACCACATCAAGAGAAAACAATCATTAGCTGGGGAGATCAGGTCATCAATGTATTTTGCCTGAGTTTGCTTGTTGTTGTACACAGGGATAAAACCTTGCATAGACCAGACTTTTTACAAAATGAATGAGGAAAGACGTTGAGGGAATAAATGAAACAGATGAGGAAAAGATCTGCACTTTTACAAAATGTGCACAGCCAGGAAGAGACCTTACAAAAAAACCAAAAAAAGTTAAAACTTAATTTACAAAGAACACTCCTGACTTCTGTCATAAAATGTTCCAAAACAATCTCATGACTCAATTTCTGCAGCCATTGAAGTAGGAAGAATTACATAAGATCCTTGCTGTTTGCTTTATATTATGCTTAACTCACATTCGCAATGATTCATTATCAAGATTTGTCAGATCTAATTAAGAGGAGCACCAGCTGTGATGGTGTTTGAAATCACAGCACCTTGCACGGTGGGGACTCAACCTCATGTGGAATCAGCTCAGAGCAACCAGTGATTTGGTGCTTTGGGGCTCCCTGTGGCCTGGGCTGTTCCAAAGGGGAAGGGATTTTGTGGAGAAGTTCCTCCTTAACTTGAAATGGAATTTTCTGTGAGTCTCTATTACAGCAAACAAACAACAAAATGTATGGAATTGCCAATAAGATTTTCTTTCCTGTGGTAAGCAGTTTTAAAGTCAGGAAGGTATGAGTGTGAGAACACTGCATGTGGTCGTGGAAGGTGTCCATGGAAGTTGTCCCTGCCCGTGGCAGAGGGTTGGAACTGGATGGTCTTTAAGGTCCCTTCCACCCCAAACCAGTCTGTGATTCTACGGCTTTGTGTCCAAGTTTTTAATGCTGATATGAACTGTCCAGTGAGCTCATAAAGCTCTTAGAAGCAGTTTACAAAGAAAACTTTTCTGACCCACATTTGATGCAGGCCAAGTCGTCCCTCACGGAACCAGTGCGCTGTTGTGTACACCCTGCTACTGAACCTTTCCCTGAGATCCAACCTGCCCCTGCCCTGACACAGCTCCAGGCCATTCCCTGGGTGCTGTCCCTGGTCACACAGAGCAGAGCTCAGTCCTGCCCCTCCTCTGCCCCTGCCCAGGGAGTTGTAGATCTGTACTTGCTGAGTGTCAGTCTCCTCTGAAGGGGACCAAAGGCAGGACCCTGAGCAGGGACTGGTACAAGTGTCACCAGTTAAAAGTATTTTTCAGAAATATATAAACCATTTTCTGTCAAAATCCTTCGGGGGAAAAAAAAAAGTTCAAATTTTTTTTAAAGTGTTTTGCTTAAAATTTGGCAAAGCTGCAAAGGACAGAAAAGGGTCACTTGTGGCTGGGAGAAGAAAGGCTCTCAAGAGCATCCTGAGAGATTCCATCAGCTTTAATGCCACTGTGTCCCTTAGAAAAGTCCAGGCAGCACAGCCAGCTGGGGAGGAGGAGACCTGCCTGTGCTGGCTGCCTCAGTTTATTGTCTGACATTACAAAACTGTTATTATTTTGAGCAAGCTGTCTTATTTAATTATTAGGAATGTACAATTCCTTCATTCTCATTCTAGCATTGGAAGAGATGTTCCAGGCATTAAGCAAATCACAATATACTTAGTAAATAAGAAAGCGAGAGAATAATAAGTGTTTGAAAAGCAGAAGTTATTGTTGTGTGTGAATGGCAGCGATTTCAGTGATTGGGCTGAAGCTAATGGAGCTGCCTGTTTGAAATATCTCTGATCTCCAAGGAGTGGTTTGAAAGTGTCTCCCGAGTAATGGATTGATCCATTCCTCTCAAATGCTCGGATGGCTTTCAAAGCCTGGGGACAGGTATTGATGGGGCTTCAGGGGGTTGGGAGCTTTTGGTGGGGAGAATGCCACAAGTCTCCTCCGTTCCCCAAGGCAGAGGGGACTGAAGGAACCCGAGTTCCTGTTTGGAAAGTGGGAATTGCTACGAACTGACCAAACCCCTCATCCCTGGGAGCAGCAAGGGCCTTCCTCCCCTCCCATTTCATCTTTCCCTGGCAGTGGGAATGGTGGTAGCAGACCCCTGCATTGGGGTTCCTTTTTCTAACCATGTGCTACGTGGAATCACAAAATCATTTAGATTGGAAAGGACCTTTCAGGTCATCAAGTCTGGCTATAAACCCAGCACTGCCAAGTCCTGATTGTTTCTTGTTGTATTTTCCAATATGTAGTAAGTTTGGCTTTAAAAATAGTATTTAGAAAAAAAATCTTGATTTAATTTTGATTTCAGTTTTGGTCACTTCTGAAACTGACTTCTTGATGGAGATAACTGAGGTTTGAAAACCCAAGGAAATTCTAATGAAGAACCCAAGACTTGCTGGCAATATCCTCCCCTGGTTATCCTGCAGGTTTCCTGTATTAGTCTGTTGGTATTTTTACATCAATAACCTGTACTGAAATTTCAAAATTTACCATCTCTGCACTTGTAAAAGCTTAGAGGGCTATTGTCAGAAATTCCCTGTCCAAGTCTGCCGAGTTCCTGATGCACAGGATGTGATGTATCAGAGTGGAAGGTCTGACATAAACACGAGCAGGGGCTGTTGCTGTGCACTGGCATCTTTTGTTAGAGCTGCTCTTTTAGTGCTGAGGCTGCTTCCGTGGAGAGAGGACTCCTGGAAGCTTCACGCCTTGGCAGGAGCTGCTCAGCACAGGTTGGTGAGGGCTCCTCTGTCCTGTGCCAGGCATGGGGGATTTAATGCTTGGGATGTGACCCGTGGCACCATCACAGCCGGCCACAGAGCAGCGGGTGAGGGACCCACCCCACACTGTGCCAGCTCTGGTGGGTCACGGAGCATCTGCTGCCCCTGTGGGGTGCCAGGGAGGGCTCTCCAAGGGGACCCTTGTGCCACGTCAGCCGCGGGGTCCGTGGCGTCTGCTGGCACGGTGGGGACCTGCCGGGGGGGAACCTGGCCAGCACAGACCTGGCCTGGGCCCCACACCTGACAGCTCCAGCTCCCTCCTCCTGCCAGAGCTCCCTGTCCTCCCAGAGCTCCCTGTCCTCCCAAAGCTCCCTCTCCTCCCAGAGCTCCCTCTCCTCCAAGGTTCTCTCTCCTCCTCCCAGAGCCTTTTCCTCTTCCCAGCAGCAGCCGCCGGGGCCCAGGAGACAGCACAGGGAGGTGACTGCAGATGGAAAATAACTCTGTGTGTGATGCTGGACCTCGGAGAGCAGCAAAGCAAAGAAACATTTCTCTCCCCGGAGTGGCCAAGGCTGGGGCTCTCGGAGCTGCTCTGCTCTCACACAGGGTCACACCGGTGTGTTGCAACAGAGAATTAGGCCCAGATACTTCTTTTAGCACAGAGTGTTCAGTGCAATTTTATTCTTTATAGACTTGGAAATAATCCATAGCATGTCTTGTAGATTTAATAACTTCATGTGGTTTATAAACTAGAATCTATTTATAATCTATAGTATATTTTCATAATTTGCTGTCCCCTCTCCTCCCCAGAAACCAGAGCCACACTGTCACCTTCTCTTTTTAAACAGCAACAACAAAGCTCTAAGTTAAGGATCTGAGTTTTTCACTGGCCTCTGCTCCAAAAATCCATTATTTTCTGAACACCAGACACAGGAGCTCTGGCTGCTGTCCCAGCCCCGACTTCACCCAACAAGTTAATTGCTTGTAGCACGTCCATGACAGTTGTCCAAGCTGACCTCCATCGGCACGGCAGCCTCGTGCCACATTCCCAACACTCGAAAGATTGTTTTCTTCCTCCTTCCTGCTATTCCATCACTCTTTGCTTTGCTTCCAGTGGTCAGTTATAACAGGATTTCGTGTTCACTCTGCCAGATGCCCAGATAAAAGCAATGTTTAATTATACAGCAGCTCTGAAAGGAGATGCAGGAGATCCTCCTGTGATGGAGATCGCACCACTCCTGGAAGGATGCCAGCGATGAGCCTGATTCCTTGCTGCAAAGCCTTTGCTTATCCAGGAGCAATTTGGCTGAATCCACCATCTTATTTGACAGGCAAGTTAAGAAATGTTTTTGAATATGCTCTTGGATGTGTTTAAGCACTGTTTACTTCAAAAAAAATTCTCCTGCTAAAAAGATCAGGCTTGATTTGTTTTCATGTTGTTGTTGTTGGGTTTGGTTTATTTTTTCTGGGGAACTTTTGTTTTGATTTGTGAGGGTTTTGGGGGCTTTTTTGTGAAGCAAACATCCACTGTGGGAGATGGAGCATGTCCCCAGCGCTGCAAAGTCTCAGGCAGTGGGACTGTGCCCACGGGTGGTGGAGACACAGATGGGACTTTGGTTTCTGGGTGCCTGGTGCTACCTGGAGTGGTAAAGGTGCATCAAACCCCAGTGCCAACTTCCCTGGTGTGTCATTCTTCGGGTGAGAAAAGCACAACAGCTTCATTCTTGTCCCAGGAAGTCTCCAGGCCGTGCTGGTGGGAGGACACAGCCCCCAAGGTTGAACAGGGTGTGTAAAGGACGTGTAAAGTGTTCACTGTCTCTGGGAGCTCAGAGTGACTTGTGCCGGGAGTTGGGTTTGGTGCACAAATGACTCACTGGGAAGTGAAGCACAAAACATCACATTGAAATGACTTTCCCACCCTTCCCATATGCTTCTGTCAATATTCCCATTAAAGACATAAACCACTGGGTACTGCAATGGCATCACTTTCTGAGTCGTTGCAGATCGCGGCTCCAGCTCTGCCGTGATTTGCTGTGTCACGGGGAAACGTGGATGCTCTGAGGGTGGGGAGTGCAGCCTGGAGTGGACATGATTCAACTTTTCTTAGGAATTGCTTGTTGAATCCCCTTAGGTGGCTGTTCTGGTGGGCTAGAGGGGAGGGGAGGATGTTTTTGGCTCCAGTGGGATCCGGGCTGTCGCACTCTCAGGTGTGATACACTCTCTGTCATGGTTAGTCAGCGCTGTCTCACCTCCAGGTGCTCAGCAATCCAAACTGAAATCAGAGAATCACAGACTCATTTTGGTCAGAAAAGGCTTTAAGATCATCTGGTCCAAATGCTTCTTGCAAGGAAAACACATCAGTGACAGATGCACAGGCTGTTATTGTATTTAGTTCCTTGTCTGAGAGGGCCAGGGTGGGTGTAGGTAGCTGAGTGCACTCAGTGGATGGAGCTCAGGTACGATGGAAGAGAGATACTGTCTATTTAAGAGTTAAATTTAAAAGGCAGGAGATTGAAAACTGATAAACAGGGTTTTTCCAGGCAATGTCCAATGGTACTTGTTACCACGGGAGCCAACTACTTCACAGGAGTGGAAGAGGGACTGGGCGCTTTTATGGATATCAAGAATATCCAGAGTAATGATTAACTATATCAATTTTTGTAATGTAATTAGAATAATTTTTCATGCTTCAGGGCTTAAACCAATTTCTGTATATGAGAGACCACGAAGAGATTTATGGCAGGAACAGATTAAAGGCATCTGCACACAGCAAAGCTCCAGCCTTTTCTTCTTACACATCTACTGTTTCCAGACAAGATCCTGGGCTAGGATGGACCCTGGGTCTGCCTTGATCAGCTGTGTCAGTTCCTATGTTCCTTTGGAAATCTGCTGTGGAGAATGGAGACTGATTCTTTAGGTAAACCAAGGTGTAAGGGAAGGAGGATGAAGTAGAGAGCAAGGCCGAGGGGATGGCACAAGCTGGATCACAATACCCACATTACAGTGAAATAATCTTCTGTGATGTTTTCAGTCCATGGACAAACTAAATTTTGGTCCCAAGCCTGAAAATTATAATTTCTAGTGGAGAACTCCAGCTGCTTTTATTGCTGTTTATTCTTGTTATATCCTGGCCCTGCTGCAAATCTTCCTACCCGCCACGTCTGTCCAGTTCTGCTGCTGCTTCCAAACATCCCCTTTCACCAGGGCACATTCATTTGCTGCTCTGGTTCTGGTGGTATTTGAATAGCACCAGTTTGGAGTCCTTGCTTGTAGGAACTTCTGCCAAAAACAAGTGGACACAGAACCAACAGAAAAAGAAAGAAGAAAAAGTTGAAAAATATAGTAAGTACACAATTTAAAAAGTACAGAGAAGGTGTTCAAATGGTTTAATAATTACTGGAAGATGTGGCATTAACCCCTGGCCAGCTCCTTCTCTGTCAGGACCTGGTCAGCAAAGCCACTCGCCTGCGTCTGCCAGACTGGTCACGCTGCAGCTCTTCAGTGTTGGGAGATAAAATTTGTCTGGGCCAAAACAGATAAAAACCATCAGTTTTTACTGATGGTTTTTACTGTTACAGCAGTAACAGTTGTGTTACTGTGACTCCACTGAAATATAATGTGTTGGAAATGAAGCAATCACTGGAGCTGTCTCTGAGTGACACTTCAGAGGAGTAGCTGAGTTGATGAGAAGCTCAACGTGCCCTGGCTCTGGGCCCTGAGAGCCCAGAAATCCCCGTGCCCTGGGCTGACCCCACAGCATGGGCAGCAGGGCAGGGCAGGATTCTGCCCCTCTGCCCCCTCAGGGGAGACCTCTGCCCCCTCAGGAGAGCTGCCTCCAGCCCTGGGAACAACAGCACAGGGACGTGGAGCTGCTGGAGAGAGTCCAGAGGAGGCCCTGGAGATGCTCCAGGGCTGGAGCCCCTCTGCTCTGGAGCCAGGCTGGGAGAGCTGGGGGGGTTCACCTGGAGAAGAGAAGGATCCAGGGAGACCTGAGAGCCCCTTCCAGGGCCTAAAGGGGCTCCAGGAGAGCTGGAGAGGGACTGGGGACAAGGGATGGAGGGACAGGACACAGGGAATGGCTTCCAGCTGCCAGAGGGCAGGGATAGATGGGATATTGGGAAGAAATTAATGTCTGTGAGGGTGGGGAGGCCCTGCACACGTTACCCAGAGAAGCTGTGGCTACCCCATCCCTGGAAGTGTCCAAGGCCAGGTTGGATGGGGCTTGGAGCAACTTGGTCTGGTGGAAGGTGTCCCTGCCCATGGCACTGGATGGGCTTTAAGGTCCCTTCCAACCCAAACCAGTCTGTGGTTCCAACCCATTCCATGACTGGGCAGGTCGAACACATGGAGTGCTGATGGTCCAATGTGTGTGAGAGACCAAAGGATGAACAGCAGCTACACATGATCTGGTATTTATGAAGAAGGAATTAAAGGTTGTCTCCAAAAAACGTGCTTGGTCTGGTGGGAACATCTGAGAGATGTATTCTGCATTACTCTTGAACTAGGAATGTGACAGGGCATGGATTTGCTGGTCAGCACAGAATGGCAACAGGTGCTGTCTCTTTTGGGTGTTAGAGTTTTGGCTGAAAGAAATAAAACCAGGATGTTGCAGCATCCTCCAGATCTGGGTGTGGAGAACAAAAATGGGTCTGGAGATCTTAAAACAGAAAGATGCATTGCTTCGGATTAGGGAATACGGGGTTACATCCAAACTCCTCCTCTTCCTCGCGGGCTCCGCCGGTACCCACCTCAGCGGGAGGAGGATCTCGTTTCCATGTCAGAATACGGGCTGCTGCTTTGGCAACGAGAGCCAGCGCTGTGCTGGCGGGCTGCTCCAGCACCCCGACGGGCTGCGGGGCTCTGCGGGGGCGGCCCCCGCTGCTCCCCGGCCGGTCCCGGGCCCCGCGAGCGGGGGGCGCTGCGCTCCCGGTCAGGAGAACGAGCAGGAGGAGGAGGGGGATGCTCCAGCAGGGCTGAGCGAG